>PVKZ01001691.1:213475-340214 GCA_004027375.1 Macroglossus sobrinus | reverse complement strand
TCCTGATCCTTCGATGCAGAGAATAACACATCAGCTTCTTCAGGATCCCTAGGCAACCTACCTTGGCGTTCCTTCATTGGACCAATCAGAAACCGCCAAGGTTGAGCCCAGCCAATCGGAGCTTACAAGAGGAGGCTCTCCCGCGGCTATTGTGCTGCGATCCAGACAACCACCAAAAGGAGGCAGGTTTGGGTTCAACCTGACAGCTGGTCAATCCAATGAAGGAACCTTGGTAGAGCAGAGGAAAGAGGGCTGCGCTCCCCCCACTACCAAACCGGCCAATCCAAGCGTTCAGTGAGCTAACAGCAGCAGCGGTCGACGAGGGTTTCTGTTGGTCAATCCTAGTTGCAGCAGGTGTGTTACTGTAGCAGTGTATACTGGGACAGTTAGGTAAGATGTGTCGGGATGCAATGAAGCTAAGAATACACATTTTTACAGGTGGGTACTGGACTTATGGGGGCATCACCTCCTAAATTATATAAATGTCTAACCACTATGCTGTACACCAGAAGCTAACATAAAATAATCCTGAATGTCAACTGTAATTGAAAAATAAAGAGTCAACGTTTTTTTAATTGGTTGTTTTCGATAATTAGCTTATCCCTAACTTTGCTGTTCCAGAAAAACCTGATCTGGGGCAGTTTGTGGACGTTAATTTGGTTTATATTAAACAGGACGGGTACATTTCTGCCATCACATACATACCAACATTCTCTCTTAGAGCTTGTTACTGGCAAACCCATGGATAATGTATATTTATAGAATGTGGCTGCTGAAACCGCGAAAGGCAAACAGATCAAGTTTTAAGTCTTTCTTTTCTAAAGCAAAGGAAACAGTCAAGGCCAGAAACAATCCCAGGTTTCTCGTTAAAAGCACAGTATCTTTCACATTACCACTCAAAAGTTCTACTCTTGCAAAGTAAGTCTACCAAAATGATCTCAAAATTAGTGTTTAAACATTTAATGCTAATTGAAATTAGAAGCCATAAAAAAGTTTAGATGCTGAACAATATTTTATTTATGCTCCCCAAAATGCCAGATTTTCAAAATCAGTCATCATTTTGTCTTGTAGTAAAAAACGTTTTAAAAAGAGGGAAAGTACCTATGTTTAATTGTACATTATATATTATGTTAATATGCTATATTAAGGTACTGAAGAACATGTTTTAATAACTGCAAACACAGCCAGGTAATGGTATAGTTGTAACATAAGAAAAAGTGAATTCCTTCCACAATTTAATACCAAAATGAACATTATTTATTTCAAATATGGCTTGAGAGGGCCTTAAAAATTGTATTTTTACAGGCAGTATCCACCAAAATGGAAGATAGATCAATATTGAGTAGATAATTATGACACTGGTTCTTGTGGTTTTATTCCTAAGTTCTCTTGGATTTGTCTCAGATAATGTTAAGGATCACAATGTGATAGCTAAGAATTCAATTTTAATTGCCTCAGCCTACATATAGTTTTCAGAAGTAGGGAAAACACACCTTAAAATAGTAATACAGTGTCCTTTAAATGTTGTAATGAACTCTGCAAACATGCAGAAGAAAAATAATTTTTATATATGTTCTTTTGGTTCACTGAACTTCCTTCTTTTGGGCACTGATTCTTGACTAGAAGAATCAAAGTGATGAAGGACCTGTCAAAAGAAAACAACTACTAAGAATATTTTCTAGTTTAAATGTCTTTAAATTTAGATCTTTTCCATGTCTCTAAGGCTTTTTTCTTCTTTTTAAAAAAATTATACCTAACATAACTATTTCCTACTAAGATAGATCGCCTGGGTTCTTTAAAAGTAGGGTAAATTTTATTACTGACATATTTATATCTTCTCTTGGCTGCTGAAAGTATATACTTACAGAGTACAAGGTCCTCACTAGGGTTGCTGGAGTAGATAAATGTAACATTATGCCCTCAAAATAGTAAAATATTTTGAGGGGATGAGAGTAGGAAAAAAAGATTTAAAAAGTAGCTGCAAACTGAGAAACATTCTACCTTGGCACAATGTAAGATTTAAATCATGTTTTGTTTTAGTATCCCTGTTATGTAGCATACCTAATAGGGACATTCAGTGTACACTTCTGAATGAATAGGCAGTGAACTAGAAAAATTCCTAACATTAGAAAAAATTAAAGAATCTAATATATTAATGGAATATCAGTTTATCCACCCTCTTCTTGAGATATGTAAATTGATAACAGAATTATCCAACTATATTTGAGATTACCCCTTTAACATTTGATTTTTAAAAACAGTCTTAACGTTTCAGTTGTCTAATTTTAACCTACTAATACTAAGAATCCTAGTTGAAAAATATGTTTATCTCACATGACAAATACATTATCTGATTTAGTAAAGTAAAGTTCCAAATATAAAATTGTTATATGATTTGGGTCAGAAAAAATTTTTCTCCCAAGGGAGGAGGAAAGGCTATATTTTTAAGAAACGTGGTTTTGTTAACTTATCTGTTTCTCCTTTAGTTTTGATCTGTAGATAGTACAGAAAGTACATCATATGTGTGGCCCAATTTTAGCTCTAAATAAGTAAAATGGCCTGAATATTCTTTTACTCTCATTGCTTCATTCTATTCATATTTTCCTTACAATGAGTTTTATTTATTTTATAAATTCCTCAACTACTACAAATCATTCATGGAATCAAACATTAACTATTTACATAGAAAAATAATAAACTAACAAAGTACATTTTATTTTAAAATCATCCCAGTTTTTAGAACCAAATATGTTTTTAAGAGATTTGGATATCAGAGTTCTGAGGTATTTATCAAAGTATCATCATATTTATCATTTTATATTTAATCTATATTAATGATATTCTGATACTTGCCATTTTATTCAACCTACATATATTCATATGACTTACTGTTTTCCCAGATTCGAGGTGACTTCTCTTCCGGTTTTCTTTAGAAGATTTTACTGGTTGATTTCCATTAGCCTCCACAAAGATAAAATAATTAGTAATTGGGTATTTCTGAAATAACTACCAATACTTCATCTTTAACCATGGATAACTATATGAAGGTTTTGAGTTTTTTTTTAAATGGCTTTACTGAGATTAAAAGCGTACAATTCAGTGATTTTTAAGTATATTCACAGAGCTGTGCAACCATCACCACAGTCAGTTTTACAACACTTTCATCACTCTAAAAAGCTTGTACCCTTATAGCTATCATTCCCATATTCCTCTCTCCTCCCACCGGCCCGATGACTGTGTATCTCTATAGAAATCCCTCTTCTGGACTTTCATGTGAATGGAATGATATAATATGGGGATTTTTGTGACTGGCTTCTTTCACTTAGCATAATGTTTTCAGGGTTTATCCAAGTTGTGTGTACTAGTACTTCATTGATTTTTATGGCTGAATAATATTCCATTGTATGATATGCCACATTTTGTTTAGCCAATCATATATTAAATAAACATTTAGGTTATTTCAACCTTTTGGCTATTCTGAATGCTATATATTATTTTTTTAATGAATATTGGGTGATGACAAATTATTAGCTGTCATACTACTATTCTCCAAAGGGACATACTTATACAACTGAAACCGGTATATTATTGTATGCCAACTATAATTGAAAAAAAAACTAATTGAATTGTACAATGTAAATACAAGCAACTAATTATGTTTCAATAAAGCCAAAAAAAAAAAAAGGACATACTTATTTTCTGATGTTTGAAATGTACTCTTCAATAACTTCCTTGGTATATATACTACTGAATATTTTTATTTCTTGTCTTTTCCTAACCATAATTCAGTCACGATTCTTAAAATCAAAAGTACTTTGGTGAAGAGTTCATATTCAAAAACATGGGCAATTTCAGAAGTGAATTTAGGTTCCCAAATTATCCTAATGTTACAGTACAAGGAAATCTTGCCTAATAAGTTCTTAATGCTTTCTTTTCTCCCTATACCTTAGTGAAGGATACTCACCCTAAGTATAAGATGTCAAGGAAGAACACTTTACTGCTTAGGGATACTAATTTTTGAAATTCTTTTATCTCTTGCTTTCATCATCATACTAGTCTGAATGCTGCCTTCTGCCAGTTCTAACTTCCCACTGAGAATGTGAGGGGGAAAAGGACACCTAAAAATGGCAATATAATCATGGTGTGCTGGTAAAGTTTAACAACCAGTTCTCTGAGAGAAACAAATCCTGAGTTGAGGCATTTGCTGATTTCCATGCTGTAAATACTCTCATCATGTCCAATTTCAAGCTACCTACGTAGGTTGCTGAATGAGGACCTGGGAAGAAATGCTCCAGCATACCATTATTAGAGTATGCTGTCTGTTTCCTATCTTTGGCTATAATGTTTTGTATATTTTATAGAATGCTTTTTCTGCACCTCTGAACTTTTGAGATTAATTTAAAGGTATAAAATATAATACAAATTTATACGTAGTATAATTCTGGGTACTAAAATACTGGGTTTTTTTATTTCTTTAGAACATGAGATTCATTTTACGCAAGATATATAAAAAATACTCATTTTTAATGTCTTAGTAACACGATAATCCATTTACAAGATAGAGCATGGGAACATATTGGCATTTCCTTGGGAGTCTAGATAATGGTGTTACTTGTCAAAGCCTTTCCTGGATTCCCCACTCTAACGTACCTTCAGTAAAATCAGTAAAATCAGCCATTCCTTCCTTTGTGCTCTACGTAGCCTATCCAGACTGCTATCATGGCCTATATCACTGCTTGTTGACCTACAATTATTAAAATTTTAGCTAAAAACAAGAACTATGTGTTATTCATCTACTAGGTACATCTCCAGCACCTAGTAAAGTACATATGGGGAAATTATAAGGTTAGAATGGAAATCAAATCTAAAGAGACACTGACCATTTTATTCTGAAAGATTTTTCCACTTCTTGTTTTGCTTTCAGATACATCAAGTTCAGATGTTTTACTGACTAAATGTTCAACCTAGAAAATAATTACACAAAACCACATAACAATACAATAAAAGCTTCTCTTAACATAATAACGAGTTCAAAACTTCAATCACATAAAATTCAGGGTACTATTGATTTAATGAACCTAATAATTTTGAGTTGGTGCTTACTGTCTGTCACAAAAAGCAGAAAAGTAAAGATAGTGAAACTGGCACTGTACACAACTGACCATTCTCCGTACTGAGAAAGCCTCAATGGATCACCAGGCACTACTCTTCCAGAAGATAAAAACTTACACCCACTCCCATTGGAGAAAGGGGCTGTGCAAAGGGGGACAATCATCTGTCCCATTATTTTTAAGTTCATTTTATCTAAATGTCACTTCAAGATTTTACTGTATATGAAAAACCAAATTAAACGTTCTGCTGCAAGGCAATAAAAATGTATTATATATTCCATTTATAAATACAAAGGGTGGTGGAATAAATAATCGCTTAAGATTCTATGAACAGTATTTAGATTTATTACTAAACAAATCCACCAGTAATATACTTAAAACTTTTCAACATATAACTCCCAGATTTTGTTAATAAGCATTCCTAATACCTAATATAATTCTAAAAACCTGGAATATAATAAGAAAATCTGAGAAATAACTAAATAAGCATACAAACAACAATCTTTCAAGAAAAAAAAAAAGTTAAAAGCAAGACGTAACTATCAAGTTTATACCTGAGAATGAGAAACTGAAGCATCGGGACTTTCTTTAGACCTCATAATTTCATCTTCCTCACAAACTAAACTTGGTTCTGTAAAAAAAAAAAAAAAAAAAAGTTAAAATGGTATAAAATAGAGCTGGAAGTGAATTCATCTACATTTTCATTAACTTCTTACCTCCAAGTTCAGAAGATCCAGGGTTTTTTTTCCGCTCTTCCATTTTAGTTTCAATGTCAAAATCATCCTACGTAATTACATAAAGGAAAAAAATGGACACTTTAAAAAACTAAAACGACTTGGTAGAAGTATTTATTTGTTTTCACTAAAACTACCTTATGCCTGCTAGAAAGAAAGTGGTTCTATAATTACTATATCAAGGCAACTTATTTATCCAGGCAAAGTATAAAACACTTTATTTTGCAGGGTTACTTTAAGGACAAATGATAAAAATATACAACTTTCTCAAAATGTGTGATGGTTCTAAGAATGCTTAGACTTTCCTGTTGTTTGAGGGCACCAAATTAGGCATGTTCACACAACAAGCTGCCACTTCTATAGCTCTGGAATTTCCATACAGATGTTGGCATACACTGATTATTGCCCAACCCTCTTCAAGGAGTTAGCTCAGTCATGGTATGATAGAAACAGTAACAAGTATAATGTATAATTAAACTTCTCTTTGTGACATGTGTCAAGAGCTTTAAATATTTTAAAGAATGCTACATATATCACAGACATATTTGTTTATAAAGCAAGACTAAAATTTAGGTTTTAGGAAAAAGATTTCTTCTTTGATTGTATTGGTCGAAAACTGAATTTTCTATTCGTGAGGATGTGGCCACAGAGGCCCAATCAGAATCCTCAGTCTCTAGATATAAGTACTGGGGTCATAATTTAGAATAAAATGAGCAGAGAAAACAACGAAGATGAGATTAAAGAATAATCATGTTAATGATGAAAGATTCTCTGTGAAGGAGGCAACAATAAAAGCTTTTTATATTTAAATTCATTAATTCAACCAATACTGAGAATGCACACTTGTGATTCTAAGCACTAGCAAGAGAACAATAAGATACTTTCTCTGCCTTCCAGGAGCTTCCAGGCTGCTTTAGGACAGTGACTTTCCAGCCTCTGAAGAAATCCAAGCATAGCTCGTAGGTGTGTAGTGACAAGGGCTCCAGCATTAGCTGGGGGATTGGAATAGGTTTTCAAACTATGCTCTAGACCAAGGGGTTTCCTTCAGAGTCCACTGTGAGAGCAGGTCGGGTGGTGAGTGGCTGGGCTGCTAGGACCATTCCCTACGTCATTCAGAATAGTTGTTCTTTGAAATATCTGAAAATAATGTTTGCAGCAAGACAGAAAGCTTTTAAACTTTTTAAAGTTTTAAATCAGGCTGGGGCATATCTGGAGTGTATGCTAATGTCTACATGGAAATCCTAGAGCCACAGAGCGGCAGCTTGTTGTGTGAACATGTCTAATTCGGTGCCCTCAAACAACAGTAAGATCTAAGCGTTCTTAGAACCATCACACATTTTGGGAAAGTTGTATATTTTTATCATTCGTCCTTTAAAACCAGCCTATACCTTCTTTAAGGTCCCTTCCAACCTTGAATTTATGAGACAGTATTTATATAAATGAGTGCTTTAAAGTCCTCAGAGTCAAACATTTATTATTACTGTACTTTATATTTCTTTAAATATACTTACGCTTATATAATGCTCCTGTTCATCATCTATATCATCCTTGTCCATGAGAATTTTTTGAAGTGGTGTTTTTAATGGCTTTGGTGATAATATAGCTGAATCAATATTTTCCATCCGTTCTTTTTCAGTGGTCACTTTTACTTTGAAGGTGTGAAAAGCTGTTGGGACTTCTCCCACATTTAAGTACATAGGTTCCCCTTCAAATATCACTCCTTCACAATCACCATCCTTAAAACCAGGAGGCTGGTAATCTGGGGGTGTCACTGCAAAAAAGTAAGTATAAAATTGTACTGTCCATAAAATTGAAGAAAATATTGCTATTATAAAAATATATACAGATTGAAGTAATTTCAAATAGTACTTCCAGAAGAGCATACAATAAAAAAATATTTTTATTGTGTTATCTCCTACTATCTCCAAGTTATTTTATTCCCTAAAGGTAACCTTTTTTTCCTTCACTTGACTACTGTGTGACCTCAAGGACATTATCTGTCATCCTTAATTCGGTTTCCTCATCTGTCAAATGGGGAAAATAGTACTTCCCTCATAAAAATTAAACTGTGCAAAGTCTCAGAAAACAACTGGCATATAGTAAGTGTTCAATAAATGTTGTTACATTGTTGCTTTATGTTCTTTTAGAAAATACTGTACATGTAAAACATGTAATTTTTCATAAATATATACATATCCTTGAAAAACACAAAATAGATCATACTGTTCTGTACCTAGCTGTTTTTAACATTTTTTTGTTTTAATATTTTTTTGGATAACTTATCAGCATATTCCTTTTAATAGCTTGTACAGTATTCTATTACACAGATGCAACGTAATTTATTTACTCACTCCTCTAATAAGGACACTCAATGTTGTTTTCAGTTTGTTCCCAGTTTAACCAATGCTACAATGAAATCCTTATATACATATAACCTTGCATATTTGTGTAAGTACAGTCCGAAGATACTTTTATAGCTATAGAATTTTTGGATTAAAGAAATTGTGAATTTAACATTTTGATACTGCCAATTGTTCTCTAAAAATATTGTACCTATAGACATTCTCTCTAGCATGTACAAAAGTTCCTGCTTTCCTTGACCCCTTTGCCAACAATTTTACAAGTTTTAATGATATGATTAGTAAAAAATGGTATCTCACTGTTTCATTTCTTTAATTATGAGTGAGACTGTACCTTTCATAGATATATTTACATCACTGCAGAAGTTTACATGTATTTTAAAGCCTATTTTTTCAAATCTTTCTTTTTCAAATACTGATATTCTATGTAAATTTTATAATTTCAAAAAATATATAATAATTTATTTAGTTCCCTAAAAACATTTGGGATGGAAACCAACTGTTTCAATGATAATAAAACACACAGGCACCAACTGAAACAGGATGTATTGCAAATAGTACCTTCATCATAGTAAAAAAGTTTCATGGTCAAACAAACATCATTAGGTAAAGGTCCCAGATTTTGCATTAGAACATAAATCTTGCGAATGAGGAGAATACTGGCTTTCTTGGTGTCAGCAGATGACATACTAGATTCACTGCTTTGGTTTTTACTAGAAGAGAATCACACATTAATTTCTTTTATGACACCTATATCTTAGAGGAACATAACTTCGCGTTTTACTATTTGAGATTCTTATTTCGATTATAGCATTAAGTTGAAAGTTACCATGTGTTTTAATGTTACTATTACAAAAAATTTAATATCACTAATATCACAGTTAATATCATTATTATAAACCAATAATTTTATATAAGTGAATATGCATTTTATATAAGATGTTTAAAGGAAACAAATGATGCATTTTAATTATATGTACATAATTAAATATAATTATATATATTTATAATCACTGAAGCATAATAGTTTTCCTACTCTTTGGCTGTGTTTCACAATGAAAATAGCATATAATTAGCCACAGAATTCTAGGTGGCAGTTACTCCAAAGATATTTAATACAGCCACACCTTGATGATTAATTGGGGATGTCCAGGAAGTAATTCTGAAGTCCAGCTATATAGTATTAATAATTAAATAGAATAAATAGTAATATGTCAAAAAAAAAACCCTATAGAACAATACCTTATGAAGTCCATGATTGGTCCATTACCGGTGTACTTGAATTTAAATTGGTAACATTCTGAAATTGTCTTAAATAGAAAACATTGCAGTTATGTATCTAATATACCACTTTTGTATGACTCTTAACATTTACTTAACATTTTTTTCTGCTACGTTAATCCCTACTGGTCCACTGAAACTTTTACGTCCTAATAGTCAACTCTCATGATTTGGGATTTGGGGCTTTGCTCTTGGAGATGTATTCTCCCACTCAGTGCAATGTATGTTACATACATCAGAGAGAAGGAACTCCCTAGCAGGCAGGTAAGGGAGGCAGCATATCTCTTACTTTTAGTAGAACGACTAAGCACAGGGCTTAAATCCTTGCTATACAGTAACCACAAGCAAGTGATTTAAGCTTTGTGTCTCAGTTTCACTAGCTAATAAAAGGGGTTGAAAATAGTACCTATCTTATTAGTGGTTGTGAATATTTATCAAATGGGATAATTTATACAGAGCCCTTAATAAAGTGCCTGGTATACCAAGCATTCAATAAAGGATTCTCTTCTATAAAAAGAAAAAATGTGCAACTATAAAAGAAATGATCATTTCCTGAACAATCAGTTTCTGAACAATCAACTAATTCATAGTTTTTGCTAATGTGATTTTCTTTGTCACCATGAACATATATTGAGCATTAATTTCAGGCATGAGTATCAACAAGATACATTCCCAGATATTTTGACTGCTTTCTATACATTTCAATGCTCACATAGGAATGGAGATCAGCTCTTTCTTTCTTAAAAATCTGCTTCTCCGACAGAATGAAACACCGTATTGTAACAGCTATACTGTAATGATTAAGCAACCAGATCACAAACTGGCCTCCTTAGGTCTAAATTCTGGTTCTGCCACTGTGAACACAGGCAAGAAAACTTATATCTAGGTTTCCTTATCTATAAAGTAGGGATGATAATGTTAGTTACCTCATGAAGGCTATGATGAATCACTGAGGTAATGCATAGAAAGCCCCAAAGAACAAAGCCTAAAAACGGTAAGCGCTTAACAGATTTTCCCCCTCTGTTTCTTCTGGTTTTCCCTTTTATTTCTTGTAACCCTTACTTTAGTTGTCAGATGAACAGGTAGATGTGACTGGACTGGAATGAACAGTCAAAGCTTAAGGATGAGTTTCTAATTTTTCTCAAACTCAACCCCTTTCAAAATTCTATATAAAGAATATTGTAAAGAACCAGAAATCAGGAGAGTTAGGTTATTTCTAATGGTCTGCAGCTTTGTGGCCTAGGATCAGTCACATCATCTTTTGTAGGAAGTGTACTAATCTGTTTAAAGATAATAAGCCTTGTCTTACCTCAAAAAAGTCTTTATGAAGTTCAAATGTGAAAATATATTATGAGAAAGTATATTAAAGCCCAATTAAAAGATGTTATAATTTAAGTTATTTTTAGATATTAGAGGCATTATGTTTCTTTACCAACTTACGCACACTTACCTGAGGGTCTTCTGGATTGGTGTATACCTATTTAAAAATAATTTACAATTGGATTATACAAGGCTAAATATTCAAGGAGAACTAAGAACTAATTTAGATGTTTAGACTCAACTATTAAACGAACTCAGCAAAATAAAATACAAAATGACCCCCAAAGTACTAATTTGTTACTTTTTTCCATTCAGTAGATCAGTTGTTTGAATAAAACAACATAATTAATTCATGGTTTTAGTATATTTAATTAAACAAGGCCAAATTTGACAGTCTTTAAAAAAAGAACATACAATTTAAAAATACTTACAGCTAGAACAACCATCCTTAGCTGAAATACAACGAAGAACAAAAATCTTACTTTTATTGTATAAAATATTTTTTCATGATGGATCATAAATATTCTTTGTCCTATTTCAACATTTATTCTTCATAAGAAATAATTTTACTTCACATGATGCATATAAAGCCACATATATCTTAGATATCCTTCTCTATTCCCCAAAGCATGTATTTCTAGTTGACTTACTAAAGGTTGAAATTCACGGCATTTACTTAAGCAAACAGGGAAATTACTGCTAGTTACAAGGAAAATATATATATTGTGAAAGAACACCTTGATTTGGATCTTTTGCTTATACTTCATAACTGATCCATTGACAAGTCCAATCAGACCTACTGCCAAATATAGCCTAAATCTTTTCTTTTCTCCCCTCCTCTGCCATCCTGATCTAAAACACCCCCTCTGCCCCCTTTTTCTGACCAGTACTGCAGTAATAGGTTAAGTGTTATTCTCCTTAATTCCCATCTTGTTCTTCCACAGTATATTCTCTAAATAGCAGCCAGAGTGATTTTTTTAAAACATGTAAACCAAATGATGTTATATTTCCACTCAAAACCTTCAAATGACTTTTATTTGCACCAAAAATAAAATCCAATCTCCCTACCTCCACAGCCCCGGATGCTCTGGCCCTGCCTATCTCCCCAGGCTCATCTCAAGCCACTCTCCCTCACTGCTCATCGCACTCCAGTGGTGTTGGCTTTCTTTTTGTTCCCTGAACTCTCCAAACTTCCCTCCAACTCTATGCATTTGCTGCTCCCCTCGGAATATTCTCTCCTCAAAATTAATGCCAGGGTGGTTTCTTCTCATTCAAGTCTCAGCTTAAATGTCACCTCCTCACAGTTGGTCCTCTGACCACACAATCGAAAGGTACCCCATCTTTCCCTTTGCCACACACTTTTTCTAAAACCTTTCATGTCATTTTAACACTACTGGAAATTATGACTTACTTACACTGACTCTCTTTCCCATATAGAAGGGACTCTCTTTGTCTTGTTCACTATTATTAAGCTTGCCCAGCTCTTACCTGGAATATATACCTGGCACATAATAGGCACTTGATATTTAATGAGTATTAAATATTTAATGCCTTAATGAGGGAGGTTACTGACCATGGATAAAATCCTATCTTTTTCACAAATTTGTTTAACTTCTTTATACATGTTGACATAAACATATACTAAGTATACAAAAAGGCTTATTATCTATAGTAAAACTTTATGAATTGAAATTTCACTGATTCAGAATTTGTGACCGAGACTACATGGAAATTTATTTTTGAATGCTCATGAAAAAATAATTTATTAAATTATTAATATAAATAAGTTTACAGAGGCATGTAAAACTGATGACTAAAGTGTTTTAAGACTTTTTAATTCATTAAGTTTTTGTAAGTTAATATGTGTTATTAATATAGGTGAATTAAAAATTAACCAAAAAATCTCTTGGCAAAATTCATTAAGTATTAATTCTATTAGTTTTAAGTGAGTTAAATATTAGTCTTTAAAATATTCAAATATTCAGACTTTCAGTAACTTAGATTGGCCTATCTATGCCCAGTTAGTTTAAATTAATGTTTTACTACAGAGTAAGTGGTGTTACATTTGTAGAATATAAACTGAAAAAAAAAGATAAAGAGATACTGACTTACATATTTTTTCTGTAAAGCATCATAGCATCCTAGCATCCTAAAAAATAATCCAGGATTCATTTTTAGATTGAATTTATTTGATTTCTAGAAAACAGTTCTTTTAATAAATCTCATATTATTTCATTACTAAATAATATAAAATTTTCTTATTAAAGTTCCCTTCTTATTAACTACATTAAAATAATAAAACAAATGAGGCAGAAATATAAAATGTCGATAGTGATGGAAGGGAGGATATAAAATATCTCACAGCTAGTATTCATGGGGGACAGTAACAGGAAAATAAAACCTGCTCACATGGAGCATAAAAAAAATTTTAATGCAAAAATCCAGAGACCTGCAAAAAATGGTATCCATTGTTAAAGAGGAATCACTAAAACTGTGTTAAACATTGAAACATATCCAATGAACAAAAAAAATGTGCCCTAAGAAAAAAATAATATCACATTGTTAAGCATTCTTTTACTTACCACTTCACTAACTGTGTAGATCCCGGACAATTTTTATCTTCTCTAAGAATCTTGACACAAAGATCTAAACACAAAAATGATAATATATATATAGTGCTACCTAAGATTAGTAAACAATTAGAAATTTAAAGTGAAGATGACTTTCTTTAGCTGAGTATTATTGATATATTATTAATGGCAATGAATTCCCAGATGATTAGGATTAATATAATTAAAAGAAGAAAGGTTATTTGGAAACAACTAACCTTTTTATCCTTATTATAAAATGACATAATGAATAGGATGCATGTTGATGGCTAGAAAATTTTTAGTTTTAAAAGCTACAGAAAACTTAAAGTTAGATATAATGTTTTTATGCCATTATTGTCCAAGAGTCTCAGAATATTTGCTATGTACCCTTAACCCAGTAAAATACTTGTAAAAAGTCAAGTTCACTGGATAGAGCCTGCAGAGAAAGAACATGTAATACAGTAGAAAGGACGGAGAAGATCTCTCAGTCTCAGGTCCCTTATCTGAAAAATCGTGATAATATCCAACTCACAGGCCTGTAATGTGAATTAGAATATATCATACATAATATAGCGCTAGTTGGCATATAATATTATGCATGATATTATGTCTATTAATATGTGCTGGGCAACAAATTACTGTAGTATAAACTATTTTTACATGAGAACATACAATACCACCGTAAAAGGCTATAAATAATATTTTTATCTATTTACTTCATCATTATAAGAGTAATGTCAGATGAAATTATGCTTGAGAAAATGAGGGAAAATTTTATGCTTAAGTGCTTTCAAATGTATTGACTATACTTTTTAAAAACCACTTAGATGACCATGCAAAAACCTGTACACTAATATGGCATTATTTACAATAGCCAAAAAGTAGAAACAACCCAAATGTTCATCAACTGATGAATGGATAAACTGTGATATGTCCATGTGGAATATTATTCAGCAACAAAAAGGATGAAGTACTAATCCATGCTACAATATTATTGAACTTAAAAACATTATGCTCAGTGAAAGAAGCCAGTCGCAAAGGGCTAAATATTGTGATTCCATTCATATGAAATGTCCAAAATAGAAAAACCCATCGAGACAGAAAGCAGATTTGTGGTTGCTAAGGACTGGGGAGGTAAGGGAAGTCAGACTGACTTAATGGATATGGGGTTTCCTTTTGGAGTGATGAAAATGTTCTACAATTGACAGCAGTAATGTGTGCACACCTCTCTGAATATACTAAAAATCACTGTATTATGCACTTTAAATGATTAAATTGTTGGGTGTATGAATTATACCACAATAAAGCTGTTACTAACAAAACAAAATCTCTAAGTAAAAAATTATAGTTTTAGAGAAAGCCAAAGTAAAATAACTGTTTAAAGAAGTTTAAAAATAAACATTATATTACCATCTAGGTATCTTGTTCCATAAGCACATTCTGGAAATATTCCTCTCAAATACGTGATGCAGGATACTGAAACTGCTAGGAGCCTCTTCACTAATACCAAAGACTGCTGCTCAGTTGATATCTTATTGGGAAACACCAATGCACTCTAAATTCACAGGAAATTAAAATATTTTAGAGTTATTAAAAATAAAGTCTTCATGAACTTCCTGATCTAATTTTGTACAAGCATGGTACTCTCCTCCAAAACTTCATAACCATAGTGGTTAGTAATCCCCAGAAGGTCAGTGTGGCTTCTAAGAGGTGAGGGTGTTTCCAGGGTAGCAGCCTAAAGGTAACATGCAAATAGTGCTTAAGAATCCTTTTTAAAATCCTCCCACAGGTTAACTGTGTGTAAATGCATAATACATGGATACACTTTGCAATGCAAGATCTGTGCAAAAATGACAATTTTATCTATTTGTGGGGCACGGACATTCATTTTCTAGGCATGGACTGCTATGAATAATAATTTCATCAAAGCAAGAGACAGCATTCATTGACATCTAATGTAAACCGAACCCAAACCAGCAATTTAATGCAATGCATCAAACATCCAATAGACGTCTCCATTCATTCAAAACAGTTTAGCAGGAAATCGTCATTTCTTAAAACAGAGTTTCCTGATCTCATTAAACCCTCCAACAGTTGACTCTACCTCGCAGATAGAAAAACAATCGAGACTTCATAAAAACAATACAATGAGTTCAACGAAAATGCACTCAAACACAAGAAATCCTACCATGGAAGTTCTCTGCAATTGTGCAGTGGCCATCTTCGGAGGAAGTCGTCTCTGTAATTCCACCTTGACACAAACACAAGCTTTTACCTTCAGATCTTATGTTTATCTGTCATAGTCTATTTGACAACGTGTAGAGCCAAAAGGAACTCTGTGACCGAATGAGAGGACTCCTTCCCTTAACACGCGATCTTCAAAAACACACTCATTGTGCTGTAGGACTCTTGAGGAAGGCCCTACTTCGAAGCCACTTGACTAGCAAGCTTCACGTAAGTGGGTTATTAAGAAAGCTCTTTAAAAGAAAAAAAAGCTCTTTAAAAGTTTTTTTTTTTTTTTTTTTAAGTAGAATCTCCTATTTTCCTTCACGGTATTCAATCATGAACAACGTTGCACATTTACGTATTAGGTAATGAGAAACTGCCCCTGCAAAACCCTTGAAAATAATCTTTTAATTGTTTCAAAGCTGTCGTTTCAAAACAACCGAATCGGATCGCTTTTCGTCCCTGAACTTGAGCGTGACTCTGGCTGTCACATGGTGCCCGACTCCGAAGAACCACCCTTAAAGGACAACAGAAAATATTCATTTTTTTTTTTTTGCTTTGACTGATTCTGATGTCTTAATCCTAGCTTTGACATTTTGATAGGTTTCCACATTTTTTGGGGGTCCCCATTTCACTTTTCTCCATCAGACACTTTAGCTAGAAGGGTCTATTTACTCGTAAATGTTTAAATCTACCCTGACGCAGCCCGGACTAGACACCAGAGTTAACCCAGTCTCAAGAACCTCTTCTGAAAAAAAAATAACTCGGTTCACACTCCCCACCCCGCCCCCTCCCAATGTGTTGCCATTAAGTCTTTTAAAAAACTTAAAAGTAGTGGAAGGTGACAGAAAAAGAGATTTAAAAGCGAAATAATGATCATAAAGTTAAGAAAGGAAAAAGAAGGAAACACATATCTTACGTAGCGTCTGAGGGACGGGCGCCGGCGACGAAGAGAGCAGCACGACGCGACACGCGCTCTGCCCGATGCGCATGCGCCGTCCGTCAACGGTTGCCGGGGGAGGCGCGACTGGAGCCTTTTGACCCCGGTCGGGGTCACCTTTCCCGCCAAAAGCAGCGCAAGGCATGCCGGGAACCCAAGAGCCTGGCCGCCATGTCTCTATTGGAAAAGCCCGATGCCTTCGAGGAAAAGGTGAGTCATTGCAGGGGCAAAGCCTTCCCGATATACATATACATGGATTTCCTACGTGACCAAGTATTCTCAATCCATCGCCAAATAATTAATCACATTAATTTGTGATCATTTTCGAACTTTAATTTTGTTTTTGGATCTATCATAGAGGGCATTTCCTCCCGACAGTCTCATGTCTTCAGAATCGAGTTGCTCTGGTAGCGTCCAACTTAGATACTTCTGCTGGGCTATGTCTGCAGGGTCAGCGGACAGCTTTCAATTAATTAATGTCTCGTTTAGAAACAAAATAATTAAATCATAGCTGGTAGGGAGTTGGAGACTCTCTGGTGATAAAAGCTTCTTAGTTTAGAGATTTTACATATTCAAATGAACTTCATTATTATTCATGCATATTGAAAGTGTCTGCATTACCAGTTAGAAAACAGCCACTCAGAGATGAAAAGATTTGCCCAGAGTCAATTAGAAGAGAAGACTAGAACCCCGTTTTTAGAGTCAAAAATAGTGAAAATCTCCTGGTCTAATAATTATTTTGCTTTCTATTTCTCTCATACTTAGAGTTTACAAAGAGGTTTCCCGTTCACTATCTTATTTTTTTAAAGAGGATCATTTATTGATTACACATGGTAATGAATGATACACAAACTTCATTCCCGTCTATAATTTTATCTGGTACCATAAATCAATTTAAATATATTGCATAGGATGTGCCAACAATCATTAATTACTGAATAAACCCCATGACTCTGCTTGGGTGACTATTTTTATGGTGAACTCCAGGTCACAACACGGTAACTGTTAATTCAACTACACAGAAGACAATGGCTTCTGTGCCCAAGCAGGTTGTAAATAAATTTCAAATGGAACTTGGCAACACCCAGAAGGAAATCTAACTTCACACTGTTGAGTAATCAACCAAGATGGCTTCAGAGTAGACTAATGGCACATTTTTAAAAAGACACGTTTATTCAGTGTCACAATCAGACTATTATATTTAGCAATCAACGGCATGGGTGCAAAAAAAATCGACATTAAAACCCTTTATCAGAATGCTTTACACTTTGCACAGAATGGAAACTAAAATAACCTGTTATACAATTAGTCACAAGTACAGTCCTTAAGTCCTTAGCTCACGTACACACGAGTATTGTCTAAAACGTGTCTTCTTTGTAGCAGCCAGGCCCTGCCACCACTGTGCTTGGTTGAGTTCACAAATCTGTTGTAAACCACCTTGACCACTGAAGTTTCCCCCACAACCCAAGCTGTTACTCCCACCAAAACCACCTCCATGACCACTACTGAAGTTTCCAGAAGCACTTCAGCCTCTTTGGCTAGATGAAGCACTGTCATCTCTCGCTTAGATAAGGCTTTCCTTCCTTCACGGTCATGGCTGTTTGCAAGGTGCTGTTTTTGAAGGACAGTCTTGTCTATAGGGTCATGGTCATCAAAGGTTATACAAGCAAAGCCTCTCTTCTTGCCACTGCCCAGGTCAGTCCTGATTTCAATCATTTCAATTTTCCCACACTGTTCAGAATAACCTCTTAGGTGATTCTCTTCTGTGTCCTCATTAATACCAACAACAAAGGTCTTCTCACAGTAAGAGGGCACCAGGTCTTTGAGAACCTTCTCTTGAGACAGTCCACTTTGGTTCCACAGCCTTCCTATCCACCTTATGTGGCCTTTTATTCATGCTGTGTCCACCTCCTCCATGGTGGCATAAGTGACAGACCCAGAGCCTCTGGAGCCCTGGTGTTTGGATCTCTCTCATCACCACGCAGTCTGTGAGTGCTCCCCGTTGCTCAGAATGCCCCTCAGACTCTCATCGGTTGTTTCAAAGCTTAGACCCTCCAGAAAGAGCTTCCAGGGTTTTCAGGCTCTTGGAGAGGATCTGACTTAGATGTGACGACCTCTGGAGTGGTGACTTTAACCATGCTTACTCTGCGGCATCCTCCGACAGAAAGGAGTGATCCAATGACTGTATCTGCCCTCACTGCCTTACTTTTCTATCTTACTCTTACTTCTTCCAAGAACCTTGTGAGGAAGTCACAAACATTACCTGTGTCCTAGGAATGAGAAAATCGATTCTGGTAAAGTTGGTTGCCCCAATTCACAACTAATTTCAGTGTTGACAGAAGGAGAGTCATGACACCACCTAATGATGACATATTAAGTTTATGACATGGTGTTTCATATTAAATTTATTTTGAGTCATTAACAACTATAGAAAAAAAAACAATAAAGAGAAAGTAAATACCCATCTGTGAATCATAGAATAAGGCTGCAGAGGAGGAATAATTTCTCTGCTTTCTTGGGGTCTCTGGCTACAAATTAAACTGATGGAAGACACTGGAGAAAAGCATACACATTGTAATTGCATGTATTTTTACATGTACATGGGAGTCTTCACAAGAAAAATGAAGATCCAAAGAAGTAGAATTGAATGCTTATGTACTGAATTGGATAAAGCATAGTAAACTGTGAAAATGTGTCTAGGCAGAAGGGCTTGGGCTGGGGAAGTTAAAGGAGTGGAGAAGTGAAGATAAGAATTAGTGAACGTTTGTACAGATTTATCTTGGCCCGGATTTCATGTCCTTCTGGTATAGGCAGGACCTCTTCACCTGGGAGTTTCATCTCCTGCTTTTCAGAAAAAGAAGGAAGATCAGAATGTCCTTCTTGCAGCTGCTGGTTTTCAAGTGCCTTCACTCAAAATAGTCAGTATGCCAGAGCAGCATATTTTGGGGTGGTGTGTTCAGAGCTCCTTTGATGCAATCACTAATTACCAATTTAAGCAACTATATCGCTGACTGTAATTTAAGGATGAGAGTGGAGAAATGGGTGGTGTTGGTGCAAGTGATCTTAAACATCAACTACTATAATAGTATTTAGAGACCATTTAAAATTGATTAAGTCAAAAATAGCAATGCAAACATATTAGAAACCTTAAGGTAAATAAATACTAGAAGAAACAGCTGGAAGAGTTATCATTGATTTAAAAATACTACTGATCTTTAAAACTATTTGTTAAGAGAGCGGGACATCAGGTTTTTGCAGAGGAAACAGAACAACCTTCAGTTATGCCTGGTGTTAATGACAGCACCATTTGGAGGGTGCCTCTGAATTGTTTAACAACAGCTACTAGCGAACATACGGTAGAGAACATAACATTTTTGCTGTCTAAACACTGGTAAATTCTTGGTTATATTACACAAGTGCTGCCAAGACACACATATCTATATACTATGGATAAATTTTTAATCCAATTTATCATTTGCTGTGTGAAATTGTTGGAGAGGAAAAACTTTACCTTTTTAGGTTTAGTACTTGGAGGCCTGCAAATTAAACTGACAACAGACAGATTAGCAAGAGAGGAAAAAAAACTAATTATGTACACATGCATAGGAATTCACAAAGAAATGTGACTCAAAGGTGTGGATAGAATTTGTAGTTTATATGCCATCTTCCTTGGAGATGGGGAGAAGCAGATGGACACTTACGAGAGAACAAATGACTTTTAGGAAAAATGAGATAGATGATAGTTTTGTGACAGTATCTGCTTAGATGTTTTCTTATCCAGGTGTCGACGTATGCTAACTTCTCATGTTTGCTGATAAACGCCAGTCTCCCCTTGTGAAATTCCTTGGTGGGTGATTCATAGCAGTTGAATTCTTTCTGGAGGCTTTGCTTTTAGGGAATAAGAGGAGCTGAGAAAAAGCCTTTTCCTCTAGCCACTGATTTTCAAATACCTTCAACTCAAAATAATCCTTATGCCACTGTGGCCTATTCTGGATACCTTTAAAATTAATGATAAAAAAATAACGCACATATATTTAAGTTACCTGTATATGCATAATAAATTCTAGGAAGATATACAAGAAACTAATAATAGTGGTTACTTTTAAAGAGAAGGGATCTGAGCCTATAGGGAAGGGGAGTGGGATGGAGATTTTTCATTCTTTAAACACTTACACACACACACACACACACACACACATATTCACACATATATACACACATGTATAAAATCTTCATTATTCACAGACTTCATTTTGTGAATTTGCCTAGTTACTACAGTTTATTTGTAACCCCCAAATTAATAATCAAGTTAGTAAAGCACTTTTGCAGTCATTTGCAGACATGTGGAGTGGCAAAAAGTATGAGTCTCCCTACACACGCGTTCCCAGCAGAGGCCAACCAAAATGATGCTCTGCCTTGTTTCAGCTCTCGTATTGTAAACTGCAGGAGCTGATGAGTTACCTGAATATTATAAAATTTTAACTTAGTATTAAAGCAATCTCACTAATTATCTTTCTCTTAGTGAAGCAAAAAGGAGAAAGGAACAAGATCATTTCAAAGTAAGGGCCTGGGAAGGGTAGGAAAGAGGGAGGAGAGGAGAGAAAGTTTTGGCTTCCTTTAGATTTTAACTGTTTTAAAACAGCTCCTACAAAGTGTTAGATGTCCATTACTGTGAACAAACTATTAGGACATAACTTTTACTTCTAAAACTTATAATAACGTGTTGGTCATTCATCTGTATTCATTCTCCCCTCATTCATTCTTTCAACAATAGTGACTGCTTTAAGGCAAGCACTGCGCTATGTTTTAGGTATGATGTGGAAAGCAAGAGTCATGATTTCTGCCCTCACTGAGCTTCCAATCTAATGAAGAAGAGAGATGTTATACAAATAAGCATATAAATACATATATAGTTACAATTTAACGTATGCTTATGAAAGAAAAGCACCAGATTCAATGAGAAGGTCAAAGTGTAGAAACTTAATTTAGATGAGAGGGTGAATCATGGAAGGCTCTCCAAGGAAATGCCATTTTGAATTACAACCAGAAGGTTGAATAGAAGTTACTAGAAGAAGAGTTGGGAGTGGGAGAGTTTTCTGGGCAGAGAGAACAGCACTTCCCAAGGCCCTAAAGGAAGAAGTGCTTAAGAAACTGAAGGAAGGCTGGTATGGCCAGCGCCTAGCAAATGTGGAGAACTGACTCCAGATGAGATAGAAAAGCCAGGATATGCAAAACTTAATAGTCAGTGTTTAGGAAATAGTATTTTATCTCAGATGTAATGGGAGTTATTCGGTGGTTACAATTGCAAAAGATATTAAGGAATTTATATTTTTAAATGATCACTCCGGTTATTGGTTGGACATTCAGTGCAGGTTAGGGGGTGCATCTGCAAAGATACATATGATTCATCTTAATTAATTATGTCCTATAAGGGTTGCCTTTATTTTTGTTTTTAAAGATAGACATGTTCTGATTAACATAGCTCCCTAGTAACTTAGAGTACACATATTTGAAACATCATCAAGATTCTCATTTAGAGAAGAGTAGGAGTAATTTTATTCAAAGAAATAATAATTCTCTTCATTTTTTTACATGTTTTTAATGGCATTGTCAAGTAGACTTCTCATTCTGGAATATTTAAATTCTCTGTTTCTTTATCTTTATTTAGTTAAAAGTTTTGTCAACTTTTACTCTATGATAATTCCCAGATCTGCTCTTTATTTATTTAACAATTTTTTTTTCACAGCTGCTAAATTTGTCCAGAGTTTTATCACCTCACATATACACTTATTGTAATAACTTCTAGTCGGTATCTTTTTTATTGTCTTGAAACATCCTATATACAGGTTCCCGAATAAGTGTTCTCTTATATTTCTTAGTTTGTTTTAAAGTATTTATTTTAAAAAGTTTTTGTTTCCATAAGTTTGAAATTACTTATTCCTACTATTCTCCTTATATTGGACAATAAAGATTTTTGTTAATTATTTCATTGCTTATTTTTGTTAATTATTTCATTGCTTATTTAGTACTTATTTAGTTCATGTTTTTTTTTTTTTTAACCTGGGATCGACAGATTCCTAGAGGACCCCTGGATAGAATTCAGAGAATTTGTCAATTTGTATGGGGGCATCTTTATTTTCCCTAACCTCTAACTGAAAGTTAGTATTTCCTTTAATTCTGAATGTAGTCCGTAAACCACAATATTAGTAATACATATACTTTATTAACAGAAGAAAAATCAGATATTTTCATATCATATTACAGTTTTTACAGAGGAGAAACTCATGTTTTTATTCCATTTACAGTGCTTGAAAAATTGTGGACAAAATAAAAACTAAAGAATAATCAACTAAATACTTTTTAACTATAATGGTTCTCTACATTTTTGATGATATATATTATGACCCTGTGTTTTTTTTTAGTTAAGTTTACTGGGGTAACATTGGTTAATACAATTACATAATTTTCAGGTGTACATTATAATTTGACATCTGTATATTCTATTGTGTGTTTACCACCCAAAGTCCAGTTTCCTTCAGCTACCATATATTTGATCCCCTTTACCCACTTCACCCTCCTCCTACCCCCTTATATTTGACTCCCTTTACCTCAAATTCTTGTTCTTTAAAATGTACTTTAAGAGAGAGATACAGAGATAGTGAAATTAGTTTGAGTTCAGTTTAAGATATACTGATAACACCATCCCACACATTTTTTCCGTGATAGACATGAACTTATGAAACTTAGAGTTCTTGTTGCCTTTTCAGAACCTGTCTACTAATCCAGAGCAGTGATGAGGAAGATCAGTCTGAATTAGATGAAAATGGGTAAAGGGATATTAACTACTAAATATGAAAATAAATTTATTTTGGTTATTTTTCAGGTTGACTTAATTATTTGGCCCAAAAAAGTCCTGACCAAATTGTTAAAGACTGGGTAAGAATAATTGAATTAGTATATTAATTGTTGGTCATTAAAATAATTCTTCCAAAGTGTTTGGAAACACATTGTCTCTTAAGCATTTGTCTACTTCAAACATTTTATTAAATCCTTTCATGTGCAAAGTTGCTGTAGCTCATCACCAGCATACCACAATTTACATTCTCATGATTATAACAGTAACCTAAGAATAAGAAAAGAATGGTATGTAATAATGGTAAAAGGTTGAAAAGACAGGTATTTATTAAGCATTTATAGGCCATCAAGTTACAAAAGGACATCAGGGGACTTAAAAGACGTAGAGTATAAAATAAGACAATGATAAACAGACAGAGTCTCTTAGGTTAACCAACTCTCATACAGTTATATATACAGTAAATTATTAATTTTTACTTAGCAAACTTTGCTCCAAGATCTGCAAAGTTAAAAGTAGAAGAAAACTATAGTTTTCTTCTATAGTAGAAGCAAACTATATATTCTGTTAGTACAGTAAATATACATTGATTATGACACATTTATGTCTACTGGATACAGCAGGTAAAATTAAGTGACGAGAAAGTGTTTCATCTTTCTTAACCTGTTATAAATGAAGAGATCCTCTAGATTTCTGGGTAAGAGGGGTAACTGGCAATCCCACAGTGATTTCCACTATTTCTTGCCATCCGAATATATCCTTTGTCACCAAAGTTCAGGCCCCAGCTTTAGAGAAACAAATAACACAAAATTACAAATGATTGCAATCAAATCACATTATCAACTTTTCATCTCTTAGATTGTTTTTCTCCTAAAGTGACTCTATATGAAGAGCTGTAAAACAATATAATAATTTCCCCAGAGCTTTTAGGAAATTTTCAAAGGATACTTTGGAAGGTTTTAGTGCTATACTTGATGAATAGACATAATACTTAAGGAAAACAACATAACGTTCGTCCCACATCTTTAATCCTCTTACTTTGTAAATATGCTTTATGCAGAAAAAAAGTATTATTATTGTTCCAAGGCCCCATATCTAAATAGGATCATAGGTGGTGATTTCCTGTCAATTAAAAAATATTTTTGAGTAACTACTATGGAAAAGGTATAGGACAAGGAATTCTAAAGTAAGCAACAAAAAGTACAGCTCTCAAACAGCTTTTTGACCCAGCAGTGGAGCTGAGATGAGAATTTCTCATAGTGAAAGCTGTCAAATAGAATATGCTACCTTGTGGAAGGTGAGTTCCCTGGCTCTGGAAGCATTCAATCAGAGGTTTGCATAACTTCTCAGAGATGTTGCAGAGAGAATTCATGGATCAGATGAAGGTTAAGGGGATCAGTGTTCTCTTACCTTTTTATTTCATGGACTTTGAGATTTTTTTTTAAACGTGCAGATTGACATAATTACCAATTTTTAAATTAGCATCAAAAAACTATGTACTCCTTAACATCACCATAATGTTGTAGAAGAAAGGACATTTCAAGAACAACAACAACAAAAAATTTAAGAGGATATAATCTCTAATCTAATCTCTAATCTCTAATATCTAAATTTAAGAGGATATAATCTCTAATCTCTTCTTTGAGTGAAATAAATTTAGATTTATGAAAGATTCTCCTAAATATTTTTTTTCCCACTTTGCCACAGACTAGTTAAAAAAAAAACAGACAAAATTCTTGTGGGAGAAATGATTTCCAAAGTTCTTTATGATTCTGAGATTTTGTAATTATAGCAGGGACAGATATGAGATGTCACTGTATAAAAAGCTAAAATGTTATCATTGTGAATATCATATATCATGATTATCATGATCATAATCACAAGAAAGCATTTGTCGGGGTTCCCTCTGATTCCTGATTTTAACTAAATATCCATTTACAGTACAAATATATCACCTGTTTTTCACAAGCCAGTAGTCTTTCCCATCAAGGTTACCGTAGCCAACCACTAAGACGCCATGATTCACTTTCAGAGTACAGGATGGGTCATAGTAGACACCTGAGAACACGATATGGGTGGAGAAAGAGTGAGTGGCACGTGACAACATCTGAAAACGCTGTTACTTTTATTAGACTGTTTCGCATATGTGGCCAGGTTAATTAAACTTTTAGGAACATATACTCCTGTATTTAAACCCAAGTTCATAATGCTTTGCCATCAGTACTGCATTTGTCAGTTTTCTTTCCAAGTTTGGCATCCATCCAGTCATGGTTTCCTCAGAATCTTCTTTGGAAAACTGCCACCTTTTCCTAATAATTTTAAACTTATATACAGTCAGTTTTGATATTTCAAAACTATATATATTCCTAAATTGTTTGTTCTACACATTTTTATCCTTTACTAGATTAAATGATCTTTAAGTTGAGGTTTAAAAAAAGATAATGGCCTTCCACGTGGTCTTCTACGATGCGGCACCGTTGGTGGGTGGCCTTGTGCATGCCTGTGCGACACCTGCAGTGCCCAGTGGTACAGAGGTTAGGGGCACGGGCTCTGAAATCAAGTGGCATGGGTTCTCACCCCAGCTGACCACTTTCAGGTGGGATGGCTTTGGGCAAGTTCACCTACCTAAGACTTAGTCTTTACATCTGTAAAATAGGGTTGTTGTGAGGATTAAATGAGATAATGCATGGAAGAATTTATTATAGCACTTGGCATGTAGTGTCAGTAAACTTTAGGAAGTATTACTTTACTAATTAGAACTGGGTATAAAATGGATATATGAAATGGAGGGTTCTGTTTAACCTAATCTAAATAGATTAGGGAAGGGTAATATTTTTATAGGGCAAGGACAGCGTATAACGAGGATAATATATCTGAGTTTTTACCACTTTTGAAGAGGAAGAACGAAGGATGGCTCGCATCTATAGCAACAGACACTGGTCCTTTATTGGCCACAGCTTCTTTCAAGGCCTCTTCACTGCCAAAAGGAAGTTCTGTGTACTTTGAACATGTAGCAGCTCGAAATTTGGAGTCATACTGGCACTTTCCATCCTGGAAAAAAAAAATATATATATATATATATATATATATATATATATATATATATATATATATATAAAATGTATAAATCAGATAAAGAAACATACTTCAATTTTTTAAAACAAATCACTAATATCTTAATTCTGGATTTTAAATATTTTTTTCCCCTCATCTAGCTTTTTCAAGTGTCTAAGCCTCCTCCCTCTTTTTGAAGAAAAATCACATCTTCCAAATGCTTACATTTCCATGTTTCATTAGTAATAGAGAAAATACAGAACTATTCTATTGTTTTAAATTGTAAGCACCTTTATACATGCAAAAGTTGTGGGATAATGTCCCTCAGACTCTGGGGTGGATTGTGGGGGTATACTACATAAAGATCATACACTCTAGACTAGACCTTTAATATCTTTTTGATGATCTAAGGTCTATAAGATGATCTGCAGTTTAAATGATGATTTATAAAGTCCAGATAATATGGAAACCTTTAGAATATATTTCAAGTGGGAAAGGAGAGGTTACCAACTATGCTTTTAAACAACTATGCTTTTAAAATGCTTAGTGGGAAAAAGAATTTGAAAGAAAGAAACCAAAATAATAGTGGTAAAGTTAGGAGGTTTTTGAGTGATTTTTGAAAATCCTTTTCTAAATATTCTGTAATGTAGATACTTTACTATCATTTAGTAAAATATATAATGAACTTGGAAGGAGGAGGACGAGAGCATTATTTCGCTTTTCAGGAGGTAGAAGGATGATGCGATTGATGATCTGAGAGTAAGGCTGAGCACGGGAGGCTACAGGACCACAAAGTTTAAATATTGGAAGGTTTGCTGAAAATCCATTTTTAAGCATGAATTCTACTTGCTTGTTTAAAACCAACATGCCACTGATAAATTAAGAAGGCTACTGCATAAGAAAGCGAACTCCTGAGAATTGACGAGTTCTTCATTAGGATTCTCACACACACTGTTTCTCAAGCGACTGGCTTGGTGGTGACTTTAGCACAGTCAGTCAAGGGTGGGATCAGTTCACGAAGCAGCACAAAACGTTTGCTTGGGACACACCTTGGCTTTGTAGGGATAGGAAGCATCCGAATCGATGCCGTTGTTGTCAATGATGTACTGGAAAGCAGATGTCATGAATCCACCATTGCAGCCTTTATTGCTGTATTTTTCGGTTGAGCAGTCCACCAGGTTCTGTGCGCTCAGGGACACCAGCTTCCCTGTTTTCAGCTTCAGCTGTGCTTCCAGGGCCCCGACAGCACTGAAAGCCCAGCAGGCACCACAGGCACCCTAAAGCGGAGATAGAGTCCCAAAGGCAATCACAGAGAGTCAGTAAGAATGACACAGACTGCGCACCAGCCAACACGTCGCCTTGCTAGCAGTTCTGGGAAGAGCGTCCCCTACTACCATTTCCTCCACTAGACAGTGGAAATGAAGACTAAATGCTAGAATGTTCTCTGTCCAGCCTTGATTAAGATTTGCAAGGGCTGAGCTCAGCATGATGTCCATATTCAAATACATTAAGAAACTTCTTACTAAGCATGTATGAAATCCCAACTATCTTCACCCATAAGGAAGGGAGATAGATGCCTACAGTAAATGGATTGTGAGAGGAGCTGGGATGATTCACTTGACCTAAAATACTCTTCCTCCTGCCAAATGATGCCTGAAACATAAGGTTAAATTTGCTTTTAGCTTCAGAATTTTTTGACCAAAAGATATTTTACAACAGAAAAACACAAAGCTGCTTTTAACTAAAAAGGTGCAGAGGGCCCAGAGCTCTATCATAACTGCTCTCTCTCTTCTCCTCTTATCCCACCTTGCTTTCTACCCAAAGGAAGCAAATTAAACTTGCTTTTGGTTAAAGCAAAATTACCCATCACCCATTAAAATGCAAGCATCCAGGGAAAGAAGTTTATTAAATTATTTATAGTCGGCACCTAGATATGTAGTTTATTGGGTCTTCCCAAACTTATTTTTAAGAGAAGCTCCAGTAATAAGCCCAAAACTAGTTGAAAGGAAAGTATGTAGGTGGAAGGAGAGTAGAAGTATCGTTCACTTCTTAGTGTTTATGTTCTTCATTGGTCACAAGCTGGGGCAGCAGCTCAGAATACGCTGATTCCCCTCCCTCACCCTCCTGGCCTCTAAGGCGGTCCATGTGTGTTACCCTTAGTTATCCCTGACTAATTTAGGATTTTTGTAGTTTTTTTTTTATAGGCAAACTAAAGAAATACAGAAACATAGGAACAAATTTATAAAGCCCATTATTTCTTATTTTAATGTGAGCCTAGTCATGAATTGACTGATACAGTTTATAGGCCACTCTGAATTCTAATTCCTTCCTCGCCTTCAAACCCGAATTTCATAAGTGAGATGGAGGGAGAAACTTTCTGATCGATATTCTCTCACATCTTACAAACAGTAATAACTGTTTCTCAAGCAGTTGGCTGGGATGATGGCACTCACCTGGAATTTCACCTCGGTGACACACCCCTTGTCTCTCCAGTCCAGAGAATCAGGCAGTTTCTGATTAGGGTTTGGCTTGTAAGTGACATTTCTCTGCCATTGACTGGGAACTCGCAGGGAACTCATCAGAGACATCACTTCTTCACTGGTCTACAAGGCATACAAGGCAAATACAGTTCATTTTTATCCCACTCTTCAGTATCCTTATTGAATTAACAACAGTGAAACACTAGTGGTACTTATGACCAGCATAGGTACTGCTAACCATCTGGTAATTACCTTTGCATTAGCATTCCAATTAGGCATGAGGAAATGGTAAAAACTAGAGGTTTTTGATTCAAAGCAAGGCAGAATTTTATAAAAGGGCTTTCTAAAAAGTGGACTGAACTGATTTTCCTTGTGAAAAAGAATTACAAAGGAGACGCCTACATTTAACTAGGAATGTAATCTACCTATGCTGTTCCCTTCTAAGGGGTACTATGATCTTAATTCTGGCCACAGTGGTAAAGGTTGGTAGGGTAGGATAGAATCTAAAAACCAATGGGAGATTATTTGTGATGTGAAATACCCGCGCTCCCCCATTGCCAGTTTAGACTTACATAAGTATGGTAGGTCTTAAAGATTGTGCATAGTCTTTAGACAGTGATTTCTAGAATTAATAAATAAAAGCAACAGTCATCTGTGCATTTAAAATATTCCTCAAAGAAGGGATTTGTTAAGGAAAGTGGTCATAGTAGGACTAAAGGAATCTACAAATGCTTGCTTTTAATTTCTACATTTCTCTAACTTTGTACGCATAGAGACAGTTCTTTCTTGTTTACCTTCAAAAGGCCTTTGGGGAGAAAGAAGTCATGCTTTCCCAGAGGCGAAAGCAGGCTTGTCTGTCATTTACCTACCATGTCTCCCAGGTGGTTCATGCCGAGGTCGTACGAGTGCATCCCCATCGAGTGCTCCAGGTTGTGAAGCGTCACAAACTTCAGATTTTTTTCCCAGATGAGACGCCGTACCACTTCTTCATTCTAAAATATAGGGACAAAGAACACGGTCATACTGAATCCCGCTTCATAAGTGTTCAGTAATGAAAATAGACCAAACGTGGATCTCTCTGGGAGCATGCAAATTATGAGTATATTTTATATAACTGGTAAGATTGCATATTAATCTTAATTCTTGCTCTTAATTGCTTTGATGGTGATTAATATTATTTTATGATATACATAATGGACTTGCTTAGGGTGCTAAAATGTGTTTTTTAAAAACCGCCATTTGCTGAAGTATATCATTTGTAGGTGATAAACTCACTTCATCTTTACAGGCCTTTTTAAAATGTCCTTTGTTACCGTCAGTCTTGAAAAATTGTTTAGCTGATTGTAAATTTCTAGCTATTTCTCTTCAGTTATTTGAAGATATTTCTCCATCGTCTTCTGGTATCTATTATTGCAGATGTCAGTCTAACTGTACCTCTGTGTCTTTTTAAAGACATATATTCAACGTCACGATCAGACTATTACAATTAGCAATCAACGGCACAAGTACAAAAAAAATCGACATTAGAACCCTTTATCGGAAAGCTTAACACTTTGCACAGAATGGAAACTAAAATAACCTGTTATACAATTAGTCACAAGTACAGTCCTTAAGTCCTTAGCTCACGTACACACGAGTATTGTCTAAAACGTGTCTTCTTTGTGGCAGCCAGGCCCTGCCACCACTGTGCTTGGCTGAGTTCACGAATCTGTTGTAACCTGTAGCTTCCCTGTCACTTCTCTGGCTCTCCTCTCTTGCTAAGCTTTGTTTCCTGCCTAGCTATTGCTGCTGCTGGAACCACCACAGACACCTTGGTTTCGTGATTTGGCAAAGCACTGGCCTCCACCACCATAAGAGCCGGAGCTTCTGTCTCCACGGTTTCCTCCTTTCATGGGTCCAAAATTTGAAGATTGATTGTAATCACCAAAATCACTGTAGCTTCTGCCACCTCCGAAATTACTTCCATCATTACTAACTCCATTATAGCCACCCCCGCTGCCACCAAGTTCTCCACCACCATGGCTGCCACCAAAGCCACCTTGACCACTGAAGTTTCCCCCACAACCCAAGCTGTTACTCCCACCAAAACCACCTCCACGACCACCACTGAAGTTTCCAGAACCACTTCGTCCACTTTGGCTGGGTGAAGCACTGGCCATCTCTCACTCAGGGCTCTCCTTCCTTCCCGGTTGTGGCCGTTCGTAGGGTGCTGTTTCTGAAGGACAGACTTGTCTAGAGTCATCGTCATCAGAGGCTACAAAAGCGAAGCCTCTCTTCTTGACGCTGCCTTGGTCGGTTCTGATTCTAGTTATTTCAATTTCCCCACACTGTTCAAAATACTCTCCTCGGTGATGTTCCTCCATGTCATCTTCTTCTTCGTTAGAGCAACTCAGCAAAATGAAATGAAAATATGGAACACTTCATGAATTTGCATGTCATCCTTGCGCAGGGGCCGTGGGAATCCTCTCTGTGTCGTTCCAGTTTTAGTTTGTGCTGCCCACACGAGCACTTCCATGTCGTCGTTCATACCGCCAACAGAGGTCTTTGAGAAGCTTCTCTTGAGACGGTCCGCTTTGGTTCCACAGCCCTCCCATCCACCTTATGTGGCCTTTTATTCACGGCTGTGTCCACCTCCTCCACGGTGGCATAAGTGACAGACCCAGAGCCTCCGGAGCCCTGGTGTTTGGATCTCTCCCATCACCACGCAGTCTGTGAGCGCTCCCCGTTGCTCAGAATGCCCCTCAGACTCTCATCAGTTGTCTCAAAGCTCAGATCCTCCAGGAAGAGCTTCCACGGGGTCGGAGGGCAGGGACTTCAACGATGCTTACTCTCGGTGGCTTCCCTGATGGGTTGTACGTCTGTTTTTAACTCTGGTAACTTTTGTGATTTTCTCTTTCCCTTCACAGGTCTGGGGGTGGGGTTCTTTGTTCTCCTCTCTTGGGCACTGCCCATTGAAGGACTTAGGACCTTTTTTTCATCTCTGGAAAATTCGCAACCAGTTATTTCTTCAAATATTGCTTCTCTACCATTCCATCTAATTCTCTTCTTCAGAAACTCCATGCAGATGTATCTGGGAGCCTCAAACTCTCCTTCAACCCCTTGACTTGTACTTTCATCGTTTTCCCCTTTTGCCTTCTGGGTGAATGCTTCACTCCGTCTTCCAGATTGCTGATTCTATCCAACTCTTAACATGTCTGGCGTTTATATCCCTTTTATCGGCCTCTCATTTCAGTGATTACATTTTTTTTATTTCCAATATTTCCAATTGGATTTCTAGTTTATTTCACGATTTCTTGTTCATTTGTACGGATGGTACTCTGTTACATAAAGTTTTATTTTAAAATCATTTTCGGTTCTGTTATTTTAATTTTATCCAGAGTGAATCCATAATTCGCCTGTTGATTTTGTTGCCCTCCTGGAGCTTCATTTACATAAAATCCATGAACACGATGCTCACGTTGCCACCTAGAATTGCAGACCCTCTCCCCAGCCCCCAGTGGCTTCCAACAGCAGCTGCCCGGCAAGCAGCCAGCATCCACTCTTTGCTGCCTGGTTTCACTGCAGTGGAGAGCCCAGGCCCAGACCCTGGTACCAGGGAACAAGTCCAGATGCAGCCTTCTCCCCGCTGGAGCGAGGCTTCACTGTCACCCCAATACTGGACATGGACAGACAGATTCCAAACCACTAAAGGGGAGATACTGGAATAAAGAAAAATAAATCTAATGAAGTACAGGAAAGAAAAAAAAAGAACTTTCAGGTAAATAAAGTTAAGATAAATTGAATAAATAAAAGTAGGACACTAATCAAAAGTCATTTACATTCCTCCTTAGGGAACGAAATCATTAAAAAGAAAGATAGCTTTCGTTTAACCAGACAGTGGTGCTTTTTGCACTTCTAACTCCAGTTGACTTTGACATTAGAGGGGAGTAGGTGAGAATGAGGCTCATCACCACTAAAAAAACAACTCAGAGTGCACGTCCTACTCAAAAGTTTCATTTCTATACAAAAATAATACATCCAATAAATGACATAATGTTTGCTTACAAACTCAGAAATGTTATGTAGTTAGTTATTGGAAGCACTAGAGTTAAAGTCTTAAAATCAATAAGTATGCTTTGAAATAAAAACAAAAGTATGAAGTAGGAAGTGAGAGTCGTGAACCTACATCTGGTGGTACTTTTGTACTGCCAGGGACTGGAATCAGAGCTCTTTGTCCCCGAAACATGTACTCTTTTCCCCTTGGCCTTACACCTTCATGCCAGTTACCTACTTTGCTTGCTTCGTGGCTTCTACCACCTTTCTGCTCAAATGTCACTTATATGCGAAACCTTCCCTGATCATTATGTCACATATAGAGAATATTCACTCCCAGCCCCTCACAGCCATCACCCAGGGCCCTCCTACTCCCATACCTTGCTTTATTTTCTCTACTTCACTTATCACCATCTAACATACTATATATCTGCTCATTTATTGACTTATTTCCTGTCTCCCTTACTAGGATATAAGCTCCATAAAAACAGGAACCTCGTTTTGTTTTCTGCTGTATCTCTAGCTCCAAGAGCCGAATCTGGCAAGACATGAGAGCATAACATTTATGCTCATTTATGCTCTTCCCTGGGAAGACACTGCTGACAAGAATGTCATTTGAAAGGGGGAAAGTGTAGGATACTAGAGTCAAAGCAAACCGCCCGCGTGAGGACCCCACCGACCTTTTCCCTGTAGTGCTTGCCATAAGTCTCCTTCCAGAGGTCCCAGTGACGATCCAGCGTGGGGTCCCTGTTCAGCTGTGCCACCGCTGTGTAGCACCCCAGGAGCACGCAAGCCAGCCATTTCATTCTGTTAACAGGTCACACAGGACGAGTAACTATTAGCTGCTTATCTGTGACAGTATTTTTTTACAACTCAAAGTCTCTCAAAGGGACAGGATATTACAGAATTATACAGGAAATTTGGGGACATACAGCAGACTTATGTATGAAATACCACTGCTGATGCTTAGGAACTCTTTAAATCATGATTTTCAGAAATGTCCCAATATCTGGTACCAAACTCACATCCAAGATCAGGGGGTCGCTGCGGGGAGGGAAGCAGAGACTTTCCAGGATTTGCCAACAAAACTAAACAAGGAAAATCCTCTTTCCTCCTTTCTAAACTTCATGCGCGTGTGCGCGCGCGCGCTCGCGCGCACACACACACACATATAACACCCTTAAAAACAAGGCAAACTTTTGAAAAATCATTTCTCTTTATAATTTTTGAATGCATGACTTCTTAACTGGACTGTTTAAATATCCACAACATTTAGAGGTGGTTAAAAGACAAATCTTCATGTATGGCTTTTGCATCCTTTTTTTTTTTTTTATAACTTTTCCCCTCAACAGTCAAAACATCTATTACAAATAAGGATGCATTTAACTACTTTTGAAAATACAACTCTTGTATTTAATACAAAAAGACTTGAACAGAAACTTAGTGACTAGCCCTCCTTCAAACTGGATTTTACTTTCTTTTCTGTTACTTTTTCATTCAAATAACTGGAATGGTAACCATGTAAATCTTCAAATTATATTCCAAAGAAAACTGGGTTTCAGCCTCAGGCTTATCTGTTCAAGCACACAGTAACTTCTCAAAAAAATAAGAGGCAAATTGAGCGACATAATTTTTTAGTTTACTTCCTGAAACCAAAGATTGAAAACCTGGCAGGCAGAGCAAGCTAAACACACAAAGGGTTTGAAAACCAAATGGGAGGAAAAAAACGGGCAATTACGTACGTGCTAGAAACAGCCGGTGCTCTCATACTAGGAGTGCTTGAAGGTAGGTCCTCTCCAAAGGTTCAAAGGCAGCAAAGAGACTTCAGCTACATTGACTTCATGGAGAAATTAGAACTTGTCACATGAGGCATCCACAACGAGGAAGTGAACTTTCATTTCAGTTTCATTTGAAATTTGACCCGATCAGCTGTCTCCTGCCCTATCTCTCTGGTTTTAGAGACAACGTGGGTACACTGAGCATCAAGAAAAAGCCCCCAGTAGAACCAGCTCAGCAACATAAGAGCAGTACAAGTTTACCCATTAATCCCCCATCATTCTGATAACTCATTTCACCTAAAAACATCAACTTTCAGATGGAAAAATTTAGGAATAGATTAGGAATTCCCAGTTTCCTCCAAGATTTCCTAGGAAAACCCATCTTACTCCTTTTAACATGACTCATCCATAATTCACTATTGTCTGATTCTCACCCAGCTATTCCTTGGTTTTTCAATTCAAAATAGCTTTGTTCATATATGTTAGTCTGTCCGTGGAAGAACAGATTCACCTGTGCACAGCTAACTGCCGAGTGGATACCTGGGTGGAGGTGGGGCCAGGATGAATAGGCATTTTTCACAACTTGCATTTTCCTAATTACTAATGAGGTTGAACATCTTTTCACATTTATTGACCATCTGAGGTTGCTGTGAAATGGTTGTTCTTATCTTTTGTTCATTTTTCTATTGTATTGTTGCTTTTTAAAAGTGATTTGTAGGGTTTTTTTTATTGTTGTTTTATGTTCTGGCTACTAATCTTTGACAGTTATGTACACTAAAAATATCTTTCCTCTGTCTTTCATTTTTCTTTTACCCTGGCTTATACTGACTTTTTCTATACGAAATTTTAAAATGTTGATGTAGAAAGTTATTCGACTTTTACTTTATGGTCTACGTGTCTGTCTTATTGAAGAAAGTTTTTTATTCCAATATAATAAAAGTATATTCATTTAATTCTCATAGTTTTAGAGTGTATATCTTTTCCCTTTCAGAGTTGTTGCTTTGGCATCCTTATTTAATCGGGAATTTAGTTTTATGTATGATATGAGGTGTGGAGCTTATTTTATTTGTTTTCTCATTTTGATGAGAAACTTCTGTTGTATCCCAAATTCCCATATATATATGAGTCAGTATCTAAGCTCACTGAGCTGTTCTTTTTATCTATTGTTCCTTCAATACCACGTGGTTTTAATTAAAACAGCTTTGTATATGTCTCAGCGTCTGGTAGGGCAAGTCATCCCTGCCACTCCTATATTTGTTCTTTTTCAAAGTTGTCTTAGCATTTTTGCATGTTAACTTTTCCATATGAGTTTGTTAAATCAGTTAATCAAGTTTCCTGGAAAATTCTGTCAGTTTTATTTGAACTGATATATTTATAATTATACTGAATTGCTATGTAGATATTATTATACAAATATACATTTTGGGGGAGACTCAACATCATTACAGGGAGAATCTTCTCATCTGTAGTGGACATTTTTCTGTTCCCAGATTATTTTGAAGTAAATCCTAGAAATCATATTATTTCATATGTAAATATTCTGGTGTGTATCTCTAAAAGATAAAGATTCTTAAATATAACCATAATACCATTATCACATCTAACATAAAAATAATTTCTTAATTTTATCAAACATCATGTCAGTATTTATGTTTTCCTATCTTATACATTTTAAAAAATAGTTTGAATTGCAATCCAAATAAGGTCCATACATTGCAAAACCACCGAGTGATTTTTGTATCATTATAAATTTGTGGATTTAACCATATCTTATGTGTTTCAATCCGCTGCAGTTTTGTCTTTATCGATACTCATGTTGTCCCATATTTGGTCAATGGGAACTTACTCACATTGGCTCCTGAATCAGTTTGGGGAAACAATGGCTGGGTCTCACAAGGTAGATTGGAAAGGTGTTTTTCCAAGATTGTGACCAGATGAAATTAAGAAGAAAGCTATCGTGGGACTCTAAATGACCTGGGGTTGTCTTTTTCTCTGTCCTTTTACACATCTGATAGCATACCTAAATTTTCACCTTTAGTTTTGCTGCTGGACCTGTATTTGTAGCCCCAGACATATATAGTTCAACTTCCTTAATGAGGAAATGTGCATAAAAGCAAATCTCTTTTAACAAGATGAGAACTACACAGCTATTTTGAGAAGGTCCATGGGTTTTCTCAGTCATCGTTGCTCTGCTCCATAGGGTCCATAAACCTGCACTCAGTACAGAGTATGAACGTGGTAATTGGGCAACAGATAACATCTGCCTTCACCACTCCTGGCTGTTGCCTACATGAGACATAGAGAGGCTTATTCAAGATCCACGTGGAAGTAAGTGGTGGAATTGAAACTCGAAGTCCATGCTTTCCAACACCCCTTACTGCTTGGACTAGATATTGCATTTCATACGAGGCTGGAGCAGTGGTGGCCTGGAGCTGGCTCTTCCTGGTACTGGCTCGCGGGAACTACGTGTTTTTCCTAACTCCACCTTTAGTGAATTACACGGGTAGCTTGAAATTGGCCATTCTGGGAAAAATAAGCAAGCCCTACAAATCAGGGGGTTTTTTTTAGCTCCTTTTTCTGGAAAGCCACGTAAACTCTAGCATACAGCTAGGCCGGTCTGACTGACTCAGAAGTCATTGATTATGCTTATTTTGAGTTCCTTTCTCTTTGAATCTGTCTTATTTTGTTTTAGACTTGCATTATAAGAAGTTGTGATACTGGCCTGAATTAGTGTAGTTCCCAGTTTCATATTTCAGAGTCATAGAGTTTGAAGAAGATATTAGAGGGCCAACTTAGGGTTGCTATGTGTCAAATTTGGACATTTAAAAATTAGTATATACATTCATTGTCGTTTCAAAATTGAATGAGTATTTTAATACAAAAAAATGGTAGGAAGGAAATAATCTCAGAATTTAATAGTTGAATTTATGTAGTTTTATGAAAAACCCACTCTCTCGTCTATATTTTAATCATTTAACTGAAGACTAGTGAAAATATTGCCAAGGACAAGGATCCCACAGGGGTTTTTTTTTTCCCCCAAAAAAATGTATCTCAAGCACCTAGAATAATATCTGGCACATAGTAAGTACTCATGAAAAGAATGAAAGACTTGCACTAATCTGAAGACCAAAGTTTGGCCACCACTGGTGCAAGCTACCTAAGTTGGTATCTTGGATGGAAGTCAGCTGACATATTTGAAGCATTTAAGGAGATATTGGGGGGGGCGCATGCACGATTCCTATCTTAGGTTGCTAAAATCTGTTTGGGAGGTATAGAAGATACATGCCTAAAGATGACTTAATATCAGATTGGATGCTCCAGACTTTTAAGACAACTAAGTAGTTCTTTATTTAAGGTATTAGAAATGACTTTACTAGAAACTGGAGAACCTTTCCGTGGTTCACTACCTTCCCCTAGGAATCGGGAGTGCCCATGAGACTGAAAGCTTGCGAAGATACGATGAAAGGGGTAGGATTCGGAAACTTCGGTTTACTGTGATTCTGTTGTCAGGGGCATTTGAGAACATCGCCTGCAGCTGCATCTATGAGGTGGTGGGAGCAGGAGTCACCCTCTTCCATAGATGAGAACACTGGCACCCAGGGAGGCAGGCCCAGGACCGTTGTGGAGTAAGCAGTGGAAGTCTGGGCACTGTCGGGCACTGTGCCACAAACGCCAGAAACAGGAAACGTGAGCTCAGAGCCCCAGTGAGTGATCAACTCTCCTTAAAGCCATTTCTCCTTTTTACATCCTGCCAGATTTAGTAAATCAGCAGGATATGATTTGCCTGTGATTTGAGGGGGGAGGGAGGAAGTTGCTATGTGCTCATAATCATTAGTAATAAGGCAGAGGATGTGAAAACACTTAAGGTGTTGTTAAGATTGAAGATATATGACAATTGCTTCATTTTATTTGTAAAGTTCAAGTGCAAGCCCAGTAATAGCCTTCTTCAATAAAGGGTGTTTTTGAGCCTATAGACAAGCAGATTCCAACCTGCAGAAGACTGTGTTCTAAGTCATGTAAGGAGGGTGTTTAGAACCGGGAACACTCTAAAAGAAGCATAAAGAACTGATTAGTTTCTTAGATACCCAACAAAAGCCTATCTAACCCATAATGTAACTGAAAAACTAGACTTATGCAAGAAATACTACGGTAAACGTAATAGACGACTTCAATTACGCTCATCCCAGCAGCTCCTAAGACTGCGCCTCCAGAGACTGAGTCTTAGATTGGAATTTCATTCTCATTAATAACAGCGGCAGAAAACTCTTACACAGCGGACACTCTGGCCAGGCACTGTTCCAAACACCTTACATGTATTAACTCACTCAATCATCACAATCATCCTGTTAGGTGTGATGATTTTCCATATTTTATAAGTTCCTCGCCTGAGCCCGAGCTTATTGCTAGTGAATGGAGGAGGTAGGATTAGAACTGGGCAGTGTGGCTCCAGAGCTGGTGCTTTAATACGTTGCTTTCAGTAACATGTAACTGGTTTTTATCAGATCGATCTTTGTCCTCGATGCCGGGAGGTGCTGGGGGGCAGGCGACAGTACACTTCTTCAGCTAACATACAGCCTGGCAGAGGAGGTGCTCAGAAAATGTTGTTTGTTTGAACGAAAGTGATAAATTACTATTATTTTGAGCAGGATCTTAGGGAGTTTAGGGATTCATTTTTGTAAGTCTGTAATAGCCGGAGTGATAAATTATTGTGAGGAAGATCCAGATGGAATTTTCTGCTGAGCCTGGGGAGGCACTGCCTTTCCCCGATTACCTATCACCCATCTCACTCCAAACGGCAGTACTCCTCGAGGTCTTCACCTGTTCCAGTACATTCTCACTGCCTTGTTCAGTCTCTGAGGGCCTCAAGTAGATATTTATTGTAATTTTCCAGTCTTTGTCTTCAGTGGCAGGGCTGGTCTGGAAGCGGAGATGCCTGATGCGCTCCCGTTTGCGCTCCCCACCACCTCTGGCACAGCGCGTTCCACCGGAAAGACCACGCAAGCCACGCCGTCACGGTCCATCACAGTCCGTTCTCTAGCAGCCGCATTTTAAAAGTAAAAAGACCCCAAACAATAAAGCAGATAGAATTTAAGATTATATTCATTTAATTCAATATATTCCAAATATTGTCATTTTAATATGTAATCAAGACATCATCACAATTCTTTGTGTGTGTATGTACTGTCTTCAAAGTGCAGTTGAATATTTCATACTTAGAGCACAGTGTAGCTGGGACCATCCACACTTCAAGTACTCAACAGCCACTTGGGATAGAGGCGACAGTATTGGACCACACAGGTCTAAACCCTCATCACTTCTCCTCCTAAAACAGATCTGATCAAAATACATCCCTTCTCAAAAACCTTCAGTGACTCCAAAAATCTTCAGTGACTCCATATTGCACACTAATTTAAGAATAAGTCCTTACCCTGGTATTACAGATTTAGTAGGGAAAAAATAAAAGTATTTTGTGGGACTTCCACTTTCCAGTCTGGCATGTAAGAGGTTAGGAAGTTGCTACTTCATCCTAACAACAAGCAAAAGCTGAATAAATTGAAAAATCAACAATTATTATTACAGCTGCTGTCTGGAATTTCCCTCCCTCATCTCTGCCTCTTTAAATCCTGTACATCCATCATGGCCCATCTTAGATGACTCCTCTTTCAAAAAATCTTTCTTCATCCCCAACCTGTTGTCTCTTGTGGCAGACTCATAGATTCTGAGAACAAAAAATCATCCTCTTTATTTGCTGGGAGTCTACCTGTGAGTGCCCTAAGTACAGGCGTTATGTTTATCTTACTCATCTGTGTGTCTTCCACAGTATATAATGCCCTGACATAGTAGGCTCTCAATAAGCATTTGCCAACATGATTTAAATGATTTCAACAGCCGGGGAGCGAGTCTCCCAGATCCCTGCCTAGCAGCATCTACTGTATGCTGCGGGCCGATGGCAACGTGTCCTGTTTTCCATCCATTCTCTCCTTTCCAGAATTAGGCTTTTCACTGTAGTTATTATTTCTTCTTCATCGTTTTAAAAGATATATTAGGCAAAGATAACCTCAGTTTCATGTTGTCAGGCCTCCAGAGGCCACATCCAAAGTTGCTGAGGAAGACTACCTGCAACAGTGAAAAATCCTGGTCTTGGAACTGAACGCGGTACCGGGGGAACTCCCCGGCTGTCTCGCGGGAGGGAGGGTGTTGGTAAGGACGGACACTTTTTATGTCAACACTTTTAAACAACAACCATTCATCCAACTCAATTCTACTTTTGTTTAGGGAACCGCCCTCCACAGGGCCATGGGCGGACATGGAGTCAGAGAGGTGGCCTGGACTAGAAGGTCCTTGCAGGCCTCTTCAGGATTTGGCGTTATATTCTAAATTCACTCACATATAAGCTTCATAAAGTCACGAATTTTTGCGGCTGCGGAATTCCAAGATCGGTATCTAGCCTGTTAAATAACTGAAGTGTAAGGGGGGGCTCTTCACGGGGAGGGGTGTGGTCTGCACAGAGAGCAGACTGTAGAGGGGGCCACGGCGGAGCAGAGCGGAGCACGGGAGCGGGGAAGTCGCTAGAGCCACCCCAAGTCCGGAGAAGCGATGGGAACTTAAACTGGAGGGGTCCTGGTGGGGGTGAAGAAGTGGCCAGATTTATATTATATTTTGAAGGCAGAGGACAGAATTCATTAATATGGATCCTAAGAGAAGACAGAAATAACAGACTGGTAATTGAGCAATGTTTGATTCAGAATCACAAGGCTAAATCGTTACTAGAACATCTCTCTTTGATTTTTTTTTAATTGTGATAAAATAATATATAACAAAATTGACCATTTTAGTCATTTTTAAGTGTACAGATCAGTGGCATTAAGTACATTCGTGATGTTGTGTAACCATCACTGCAATCTATTTCCAGAACTTCATTTTTTACAGCAGTTTTAGGTTCCCAGGAAAATGGAGCTGAATGTACAGACAGTCTCAATACCTTGCTTGCCACACACACCCACAACGTCCCCCACGCAGACTAGTCATCATTCCCAACGGAAACTTGGGCCCATTAAGCAGTGACTTCCCATTATACTCCGCCAAAGCCCCTGGCGATAGCCTCAGCCTGTGCTCATTTCTGCCTCTATGAATTTGCCTATTTTAATTTGCCTCCTATGAGTGGAATCATTTGTCCTTTCATGGCTGGCTTATTTCGCTTAGGTTTTCAATGTTCTTCCACGTCGTAACATGTATCAACATCTCATTCCTTTTGAAGGCTGAATCGTATTCCGTTGTCTGTATATATCACATTTTGTTTATCCACTCATCTGCTGACGGACACTGGGTTATCTCTACTATGTTTGGCTGTGCTGGATAAGGCTGCAAAAAACTGGCATATAAGTTTCCATTTGAGTGCCCTGCTCTCAGTTCTTTTGGCCATATATCTAGAGTGGACCTGCTAGAGCATATGGTAATTCTATGTTTAACTTTTTGGGAACCATCACACTGCTTTACACAACAATTGCACCATTTTATATTCCCAGTGTACCAAAGTTTCAATTCCTCCAAGACCTTTCGACACTTTTATTTTCCAATTTTCTGTAATGGGTGTGAAGTGGTATCTCATTGTAGTTTTGATTTGCATTTCCCTAATGGCTAGTGATGAGCATCTTTTCATGTGCTTATTGGCCATTAGTATATCATCTTTGGAGAAATGACTATTCAAGTCCTTTGCCCATATTTGCATTTTTTTTGTTGTTGCTGAGTTGTAGTTCTTTATATTTTTTGGATACTAAATCTTTATCGGTATATAATTTGCAGATATTTTCTCTCATCCTGTGGGCTGTCTTTTCAGTCTCTTAACAGATGTTTTGATGCACAGAAGTTTTTAATTTCAATAAAATCGATTTTATCTATTTTTTCTTTTGTTGGTTGTACTTGTCATGTCTAAGACAAAGCCAAGACTTATCCCTGTGTTTTCTTCTAAGAGTTTTATAGTTTTAGCTCTTACACTTAGATATTTAAACCATTTTGAATTAATGTTTGTATATGGTGTGAGGTATAGCATTGCAACTTTATTCTTTTACAGGTGGTGATCCAGTTGTCCCAGCACAATTTGTTGAGAACACTATGTTTTTCCCATTGAATTGAATTGACACCGTTGTCAAAATTCAAGTGAAGATAAGTGAGAGATATTTCCATATTCTTCATTCTATTCTCTTGATCTATACGCCTATCCAGTTATGCCAGTAATACACTGTCTTGATTGTTGGTTTGTAGTAAGTTTTAAAACTGCGAAGTACAGGTAGGGAGGTGACTGTCAAAGAATACAGTAGACTGACTTACTAACAACCAAATGCAGTGTGCAAAACTATTTGGATACTGATTTGAATAAGTTAACAGTAAAAAGATACATTTAAACAACTGGAGACATTTTAAAATGGACTATTAAATGTTATTAAGAAACAATTGTTAATTTTGTTAGGTATGCTAATGTGAAAATAAATTCCTCACTCACAGATGCATAATGAGTATTTTATGAGTAAAACGATACCTGGGTTTTGCTTTAAAATACTAAAAAAGAAAATAAGGAGGGATAAAAAAGTTTGGAAAATGTTGATAATTATTCAAGCTGAATGATGGGCATATGAGCTTCATTCTCTCTGTCTCTTTTAAATGTTTAAAATGTTCCATAACATAAAGTTAAAATAATATAATAAAATTTATAAAAGGAGATAGAAAAACAACAAAAAAAGACCTAGGTCTCAGTGCCGGCTGAGCCACTTCCCAGCTAGGTGCCCTTGGGTAAGCTATCTGGCCTCTGCTAAGGCGATAATAAGGGGATTGTGTTTAGAGCATTTAACACAGCAGTGGCTGTGTAGTAAAGCTCAATAAATGTTAGAAAATGCTACTATGAAATAACTTATTTACTGATTGATAGATTTTGACACTTTCTGGTGTCAAAATATCGACCATGGATTATAGTATTATTTGTAACTGAGAACACTGGAAACAATGTGTTAAGTTAAATAAATCGTGTAGCTATTTACAGTAGAATTTTACGCATCTATAGAAATAATCATGTTTCTAGGTTGGGATCTATCAATTCTATTGCTTAGGATCATTTTGGAGGTATTAACTGATGCAAACAGACAAAAAAGAAATTAGAGGTAAAAATCAGAAAGAAAGGGGTAAAATTTACCTCTGTGGATGATAACACGTATACTCAAAAAAATCCAAGTGAATCAACTGAAAAACATAAACAAAAAGAAAATTCAAGCAAAGGTAGCTAAGTACAAAGATGAATATAACAAATCACTAGCTTTCAAGACATGCCTAATTAGAAATTACATTGGAAAAGATCCCATTTAAACTGCAAAAAATATATATAAATAATAAAAGAGAAACTCCTTAAAAAAAGGTTAGCAAGAAATGAGCAATATCTGAAAAAATATGAAGGCATCTCTTATTCTTAGATGGGAAGATTCAGTGGTATAAAGAAGTCAGTTCTCCTAATTAAGATATAAATTTAATGTTATCCAAATAAAAATTCCAGCAGGGTTTTTGATAATTGGACAAGCTGACTTTAAAGATCACATGGAAAAAAAAGAAAGCAATAATATTCAGGGGAAAAAAATCTAGGAGAGTGATAAGAGGAAGACTAACCCTATTAGATATTAAAGCAGATTATAAATGTATAATGGTCAAGTATAGATATACATATTAATGTACTAGAATAGAAATCTAGAGATAAACCCAAATACTTGTAAGAATGAGGTAAATTTGTTGCACACATGTCCATACAAAAGGAAACTCTGAAGGATGTTCTTTGGATAGAAGGAAAAAAATCTTGCATCAAAAGAACAGAACTGTGTAGGTTTGCCTGCTGGGACATCAGACATCTCTCAAGCTTGTCTTTGGTTCTTTTGAAACTCAACAAAAATGACTTGCAGATCGATAAATGTGCCCTCTCCTGCCCGCCCACACATTTGAATATGCTATTCTTTGGGTCCAGAATGCCTTTTCTCACCTCTCCATCCGCCAAACTCATCTCAAGCTTCCAGAAAATTCAGGAGTCATCCTTCTCTGAAGTATCCTTCTTTGAAAGAGCGTATGTACGACAGACAGCTCCTCAATGTTGACTTTCCTCCAGTATCTTGCATCTCCATCTTGTTTTTCATCTGTTATTTGCTCTTACATCACTGCCAGAGGAATACTGCTACAAATATTTTATGCCTACTAAAGCCTGTGTGTCTAAACAGTTAAAGTATGAACTTCTTGGGACATGGGGGGCATTCAAGGCCCTCCAGGATTCAGCTCCAACCTCCTTTTCTCACCTCAGCTCTCCCAGGTGTGCCGTTACACCCTATATTTGAGCCACCCCAAACCTCACCATTCACACACATGGTGAATGGTGTGTTCACCCAGAACCTTCGGCCTCACATGCCCTCCCTCCTCCCAACCCGCTCCCCACCCCTTCCTTCTCTGCCCAGTCAGGCCTTTCAAAGCTCTGTTTTCAATGAAGCCTCATCTAAAACCCCATGAAGAGTTTAGGATTCATTCTTGAACTCGCAGTAATTAGTATTTATTTCATTATGGTTGGTATTAGTGGTTTATCTGTCTGTCACTGGTCTCTAGCAGTCTTGAAGTCAGGGCCATGTCTCACTAATGTTTCATTTTCTTAAACTGCATAACACCTGGTAACAAATACTCACACACAAAAATAAATCATTTTTGCATAGAATGAAATTAAATAATGCCTCACACATGGTTAGCATTCAATAAATGTGAGCTCTTTCTAGTGGTAATAGGTTTTATGAAAAATGGTAAAAGCAGCTGTGCTGATTTATCATTAGCCGGCTAAGTTCTTCTCGAATTAATGCTGTTTGGAAACCATTTTAAAGAGTTTCCATTTCCTCTTTTGTTAACAGAAAAAGTTGAGGTTCTAGAACTTCAGAGGGCCTTAAGATATTTTTCAAGCCCCAGGTTTATGTGTCACTTAATCTGGTCCCTCTAAAATGGAATTAAATATTGAGGTCTCTTTATATCCATTTAATCCCTGAAATTTAGTACTGTTCTTAGTCCAGAGTGAGCACTTCATAAATGTTGGGTGAAGGAATGAACAAATAAATGGATTAAGATGACAGGCTCTCCAAACAAACTATGAGCACATCACACATAAGGAATAAGTTTTATTCACCTTTTTGTCTCAGGGAACCTCACACAGTATCCAACACAAAATGAGTCGTTACTAAATAGCTATTTATTAAGTTATAGACAAGAGATAAATACTTGGTTCACTTTAAAAATGCAAAGAAGGACAAAGAAAATACATTTCTTGTATCATGTTGACTGACTTATACCAAAAGTGTATGAGTACATTTGTGAACTGGGGTACAAAACACAGACATTTCTAACTTGGGATATAGAAGACGTGAACTTGGAAACTGAGGACTCAGGTCACCTTAGTCTGTAGAGAGGTCAAAGCTAAGCAGGCTCCGTGAATTAGACCCTGGCCTCCAGCTACTTGCACAGCATCAGCACCGGTCAACATGGCTGGGCAGGCTATGGTCGCATCTCGTGCCCTAAGAACGCACACCAGTCAGCAAAATCCCTACTGCAGCCGCAATGGAAAATAAAGGCCTTGGCTGGAAAGAAGGAGAGGAGGAGTGTCCCTCGAAGCACCAATGAATGGGGAGCCTGAATGACAACCTCTGAATTGCTACATCTGCTTCAAGAAAGGCGCACGGCTCCCTTCCAAAGCACTCCGCTATGTTGCACCGTCGAGGAAGGAATGCAAGAGGTAGGGCAGGCCAAGGTCACATCCGGGGGAAGCTGGCCAGGTTGGCGATGCCACAAGCGTTGTTCTTGTTCCGAGCCATGAGGACATAGCCTTTGTTTCCCCAGTTCTCTCCCCAGCTGTGGGACCAACCAAGAAAAATACTTAGTACCCTCAGTCACCGAGTACTGAGTGCTGTGCTCGGCGCTGATGGTGTACGACAGTGAGCAAGGCAGTTTTTACCCTTAAAGAGTTTATAAGGTCAAGAAACAGAAGGCACAATGCTCTGGTCCCCAAGCCAGGACAGACTGCTTCTGGTCAAGGGGATCGACAGAGACTTAAAGTGGGAGGTGCCATCTGAGCTGAGCCTGAAGGCTGGACAGAACACGGGCCTGTGGAAGCGGGATGCCAGCAGAGGAGTGTGACATGAGGGACAGAGGCCGGGAAAGCACAGGACACGTGTGAAGATCATGTGGCTGTAAAAAACACGGTGCCTGACAGGGTGCGGTGAGGGATGTCTGGAAAGGCAGATGGAAATCGGGTTGAGTCACTTTTACTGCCAGCTAGAGTTTGACTGTGTGGCCCGTCACAGTGGAGCAGACACAGAAGGCTGGGAGTGACACGATCTGATTCGTGCTTTAGGGACTGTAATCTGGAAAACAGGAGCCCAGAGCATAAGAAAGAGGCAAGAAAGGCCGAAGCTGGGCCTGGTTCCGGAGTAAAGCCTGCAGGCGAGACGGATGAAGCTGTGGGAATGGACGGGATGCCAAGGAGCGGAGAGAATGGAAGACGGAGGATGAGATGAGCGCGCGCGGCGGGACACTGGTCTGCATTTCTTCCTAAATCGTTTTCACGCGTTTTCTGTCCTTTTTCCTTACACAGCAAATTCTCCAGTTACCCAACGCGTTCTACATAAGATCTCTACCCTGTCCCTGTCCCCTTCTCCACGTTCCCCAGTGACCCTGATCCTGCCTGGGTGTGTCCCCTATTCCGCCCAGCTCTCCTGGACACACGGCACCTGATAAAAAAGGACAGGGTATGTGCTTGGGACTGGGAGCCGAGAAAGGGAAAAGTTGCTCTGAAGTAACTCCCAGTGTCACGGTCCATCCTGCCAGCCCTCCAGGTCACAGCGGGGCCTTGGCCTGTGAACTCTCCGAGTCTAGGACCCTTGCCCCTTGGGAGCACAGAGAATTTAACCAGTGCTGTTGACCAATAGGAGGGACAAGTGTGATTCTCCTAAATCTGCCTCCCAAGGTCACAAGGGAGCCGAGGAGCCCTCGAGTTTTATTTGTTCCCAATAGCAGGGAAGGAGACACTTTTTCTCGTTGCTGTTCGCATCGACTATCTGAAAGGCATTTTCCTCCACAGACTTCAAAATCTGCAGCCAGTTCTCATACACGTGTCTATCCTAAGGGCATCGCGAAGGGCAGAATGCCGCATCAGGGGATAGTAAGCCTTGCCATTGTCCCCGGCTGCTCACGGACAGACCGCTGATGGAAACCTGCCCGAGAAACCGATCGCATCAGAGGAAAAAGAAAGAAAAACGTATCTAGTTCCCAAGCTCCTGCTGGTTCCTGTGCTGCTTCGTGCTCTGGTTGGCTGGGTGCGCCTTTCTCAGGGGCCATGAGCCCACCGGGGGCAGACGTCCTGCTCACCTGTGACCATGCACCTGGCACACAGCAGCTGCCAACACACACTTTGGTGCTGTTGTCCGGCCATCAAATGTTAGGACAGCCTCTGATTGGGGAGTCAGAACTGAAACGTGGGACACAACCTTCTCTTGATTTGAGAGAGAGGAATGCTGGGAAGTCGGCGTCGCGGTTGTGTCGAGAGGGTGCCTGGGGGACGCGCGCAGCGTTCCCGTCGTTACCTGTTTTTAATTATCCAGTGCTTCTTTCCCTTCTGGATCCCGTATCCCACCACCAAAACCGCGTGGTTCAGGTTATCGCTGTTGCAGTTCTCGTCGTAATACACACCTAGGAGACAATTGAGGTGAAACTTTCTGCGACCCAAGGGGTGCGCTGGGGTCTCCCGCGATAGCAGACCCGTGTGGAGTCCCGGCCCAGTCAGCAGCGCTGACGACAGGTGCTTCGTGCTCTGGCAGCGCTGGTGTCTCTCTGGCAGACGGTCTCACTCTGGACACTGAGTCCTGAAAACGCTCAGTGCCCTCGACGAGCCACCGGCCCAGCGTAAGAGCCACACGCTCGCGCCCCGCCGGCCGGAGCCGCCCCCTACCTTTGCTGTAAAACTGGAAGGAGGTCAGGCTTGCGTCGATGGCCACAGAGATGGGGCCCACTCGGGCCACCGCCCTCTTCAGGGCCTTCTCGTTACCCTCGGGGATCTCTTTGTACCCTCTGCACTTAGCTGCCTTGCCCGTTGGGTTGTACATACAACTTTCATCCTGAAAAAAAAAGGTTGAAACAGGCAATGAACTTCTGAGTGAGGAACTCTACCTACCAATGCTTTGCGTGACGTCAGTGAACGAACGGGCGGCCGACTGGGGTCTCTAGAGAGGGCCTGTTCTTGCCTCGCCATTTCAGACACTGTAAAAAGAACCTGAAAAGCGGACACCTTGCACCGTACACTACAGTCAGTTCCAGGTGATTCGGAAACGAATGTGAAAGCAAACACTATACAACCTGAGAGAGAGAGAGAATACTTTCGTTACTCCAATGCACAGAAAGATTTCTGGGATAAGGCTTTTTTAAAAGCACAAATCATCTTCTGGCCCTGCCAGACGTGAGCCGGGAGAGGTGGGAGGCCACGGCCAGGCTGCGGGAGGACCAGCCCGTGCACACCTACCGGGGGCCAGTGCGAGGCACAGCTTTGGATGGAAGTAAAAGCACACAACCCGACATGGAAACAAATTAGTAAAGAACTTAGCAGTTTAGTCTGTAAATTTCCAACACGGGATTTTGCAGGTCTAGTTAGCAATGACGTGTTTTGCTGGCAAGCCACAATTACAGAAACTAATGGCTGCCAGTGTGAAGGTGGCATATGGTTTTGGTAATTCATTTCCTATGGACCACCCCTTCAAAACCCTAAAGTTGCATCTATAATACATTATCTAAATATTAACAATAATTGCAGCATTTGACATGATAGTCTAAGGTTACGTGATATCCTGTCTTAATAATGTCTCAGGGTTCCTTAGTTCTCCGCCACACCATCCAAACCCTTGATGCCTCCTGGTGCCAAAAATAGCACAGATCTACAAGTAAAATAAACTACGTAGGGAATGGATGCAGAGGGACATTTTGCCATGGTACTTTGCATCATGGCTGGAGTGAACTTAAATCGCCATATCATCTGGCTGCTGCCCTTTCGGATTGCTTCCCAGTTTAGTTTTATTTTTCTTTACCTCCCTCTATTCGTTCACACATCCACAGGAGAAGTTCTTCAGTTTTGGACAATAACTACTTTTAAGCACTGTAAAGTAGATGCAAGAGAGCAATCGCCCAGCATTCAGAATGTTAAAATGGAATCCACATCTAATGCTCATTTTAATTGATTATGAAATCAAAGTCATTCCACATTACTCTAAAGCGCCAAAAAAATCATCTGAGGGAGGAGGAGACAGAAATGAGGGGTCAGATGCTCCTTCTATTCCAAAATAGGGTTTTGAATATTACATAATTTTTATTTTAATTATTTGGAGCCTGAGCTATTAGTTCAACTATCTCTCAACAAACTGGTTAATCCGATACTGAATAAATTATGCAAACTGTCATGGATGTGTGATCAACTGTTAGTTCTGATAGTATTTATTTTTCTTTAAAATAGTTCAGTTATACAAACTTAAACCAGGTGCCTGGATTAATCAATATGAAAAAAATATGTAAACATAAATCTGTTTTCTGTATATACTGTTGGGATTTAATTTTTTGATATCAAGTGATGACAAAAAGTTGTCAAAAGAGTATTTGACAATTTAAAAAAGAATATTTTGCCAAGTTCGGATTATCTCACTAATTGGCTGGGTGTATTCAGAATTAAAAAGCTGATCTGTTAGAGCAGCTTCAGTATGCTGCGTATTACAGTAGCAGCCCCAGAGTTCAAACTTGGACTTGGGACCCAGCAGTTGTGAAAACTGTATGCGAGTTAAAGAAACTGTTTTCCAGTTACAGACTGCAACTTCTCTGCCTTGCATACTTGACAGCTAAAAAAACCATAACATGGAATGCTGATGGGATGCAATTTACAAAGTACTGTTTTGATGTGGCCAGCGTCACGAGGTAGTAAAAAGACTTCCCTATATAGGTTGTTGAGTGTCCAGTGAAATGGATTTGTTCACTCATGTACATTAATGAGGATTTTATTGCAGCAGATGTCATTTCAGATGACTGAACATGAATAAATCACACTCACTGCTACTGGAGTTTTTTAAAGGCACAAAGTGCAAAGGAAAATTTAATAATTTTACTACACTAAAATGAAAAACTTCTCCAGATTGAAAAACATAGAGTGAAAAGACAGACACTAACCTACAACACACATAGTATTAGTATCCAAATATCTTTTAAAAATTCCTAAAAATCAGTAAGAAAAAGTAAACTCATTTAAAATGGGTAAAAGATATAAACAGTCGATTTACTGAAGAAAAATACAAATGGCCAGGTAAACGTACTAACAAAGATATGAATCAATGGAATTTCTTATACACTGCCTATGGGAATATAAATTTTTCCAGATATTTTGGTAAACAATCTGACATTATCTAGTAAAGTTGAAGACGCATATACCCTACGACTCAGACACGTCCGTTCCAAGGTGTTATATAGTCCAGTAAAAAAATCCTTGCACATGTGCATAGAAGACATGCCTGGCGATGTTTGCAGCAGATCAACAGATCTCGCAGATGAATCCTGGCTCTGCTAGTAACTAGTGGTATGGATCTGATATACTGTTTTACCTCCTTAAGTGTCAATTTCCTTACTTAAGAAGTGAAGACCAGTCTACCTTGCAGGGCTGTCATGAGGATTAAACAGAAAATGCACAAGCACATGGCTTAGCACATCACAGCCGTCATCTTTATTACTCAAACTTGCTGTCCCTCCTTCACAGGTTCCTGTTACAAAGGCCCCATACGACATTATCTGCTGACCCCATGTATATGAAAAGCCCTCAGATCCTCCTCCTTCTGAGAAAGATCTACTTCCTGTTGCTAAAGGATCTTACAGGAGGAAGTGAGTTGACTTCTAAAATTACAAGTGTGAGGCAACTTGTTTTTTCTCACATTTTATACAATGTATTTAAATGCTCCCCAAACCCACAACGAGAACATGCAAAATGTAGCTATGTGATTCGTGAAATGGGCATGGTGGGTTTGGGGATTTGTGATGGGGCTGGAGGCGCTGAGCAGAGGGTTAGAGACCTACTCAGAGATCCATGGAATAACCTGTCCTCTGTCTTTTCTCCGGTGCAGAGAAGCAGACAGTCTGAGGTAGGCTCAGTTCCCCAAATTCTCTCAGAGTGAGGGAACCTTCTAGGCCTTCTGTGGGTAATTATCCCATCGAGAAAGCAGGCTGAGGTGACAGAAAACAAGACTTCTAGAACTGTTCCCAGTGCACACTGTCAGGCTGGGGAGGGAGGAGCCGGCACAGAGCTGTGTGACGGGGGTGGGGGGCGGTCTCACCTCTCCCACGTACGGGTAGGCGTCTTCAGAGTCGATGCCCCGGTTCTTCTGCACGTACTGGAAGGCGTTGGTCATGTAGCCCCCTCCACAGCCATCGTTCTCAGACACACAGTCCACCAGGTTCTGGGGACTCAGGTTCAGGAGTTTGCCAGTTTTCTTCTTGAGCTGGCCCTCCAGGGCGCCCACCGAGCTGAAAGCCCAGCAGGAGCCACACTGACCCTGAGGGGCAGAGCAGAGAAACTGCCAGTCGTCGCCCTCCACGCATGATGAGATGCCACGCATTTTATAAATCCCAGCACACATGTCCCCTTTGCTATGAAGTCTTCCTATTTCCCTTCATTTAATATGTTATACTGTCCTAGGTTTACCAATGTCTGATACATAATAACCTCTCAAAAAGTGCTAGCTATTATTAGTGTTTGTTCAGCTGGATTGTTGATCTTCTTTCCTGTTGATCTATTTTTTAAGATGGAGGATTTTTGAGCACACAGTATGTCTTAGTCATCTTGAATCTCTACTACTAGCACTACACCTAAAGAAAAAAAGTTTCTGATGAATGAATGTTAGATCAGTTGTTCGTCTGGATGATACAACCAACCTTATTAAGGTTACAGGAAAAATGGTATCCTCATGCTGGTAAGAATGTAAGATTGTAAAAATGTCTTTGAAAAGGATTCTCTGTGACCTAGGAATTTTAATCTTAGGATTTGTTTTGCATCAATATTTGTACACGTGCACAGGTGTGCTTATAGCAACACTGTAGAGAAAAACCAAAAACAACCTAAAAAACCAAAAACAGGAGATGAGTGAAATGGCGATGAAACAGGCTGTGCTCTCTCAGCCGGGGGAGAGGCACCCTAGTTCCTGGCGCCCTCCTACCTAGGAGCAAAGCAGCAGCAGCAAGAGCAGCTGGTGCCCGCTCAGGCAGCGTTCCCAGGGGACAGGAGGATACCTGGTTTTTGACGGGGGTAACATAGCCCTTCTTTCGATAATCGATGGAGTCTGGGGCTCTGCCCTCCCAGTCCGGGACGTAGAGGGTGTCGTTACTGCGGGAGCGAGACGGGGGTACTTTGAGTCCAGTCATCTTCTGAACCACCTCTTCACTGGTCTGGGACAAAAAAAAAAAAAAAAGAAAGAAAGAAAGAAGCTGGGCATGAGCAGAGAACTAGGGCAAACGGCAGGGTGGCAAGGAGCTCGGGCTCAACTCACCATGTCCCCCAAGTGGTTCATGGCCAGTTCATACGTGTGGACACCGAGAGAGGCCTCAAGATTATGGATGGAAATACGCCTCAGGTTTTTTTCCCAAATTAAACGCCGAGACGTTTCATCCACCTAAACAGAGCATAGTGAGCACGGGCAAAGGCCATGCCCTGTGCACGGTTACACGTGTAACACTGCGGAGGTTTCCCAGGAAAAAGATGGAACATATAGCCACAGAGTTTACAGTCTGCTCAGAGAAACGACCACGGGTTACTGAGAGCACGTGAAGAGAAATTTAGACACAAATGCAAGCGCTTTGGAGAGACGTCTAGAAGAGTTGCTAATGGATTGACAGCATCAATCTGAGAAGCCTCCCCGAAAGAAAACCAAGACAGCTACAAAGAAAGGACAGGACTTGATGGAGGGCCAGCGGAGAAGCAGGCATGAAGCTGTGCTAGCAGGGAGCGGGCCCGGTGGGCTTGGCTGGGGGCTGAAGGGTTGGACAGAAGGGGGTCTGGAAGCCAGCGCTGGCGGCCAGCCTCCGGCCCTCCCAGCGCGCCCGCTCCGGGCCCCGGGCACCTTGCTGTCATACTGCTTCCCGTGGCTCTTCTTCCACAGCTCCCACTGGGTGTCCAGGACCTCCTCAGGGTAAAGGGCAGAGCTCACCGCGGGCAGCAACAGGAGGACCTTGAGCCCCCACATCCTGGGGAAGGGGGTAATTAGGGGACAGGCGGTGCTTAACCCCTGGGAGCCACACTCCTTGGAGAAGCTAATACGGTTTTGCCACCCACAGCTCCTCTGGCCAGAAACATGCAGGCACAGGCGGCGGTTCTGGGGAGTTCATGAACCGGAAGCACCCCTTCCTCTCGCCTGTGAGGCAGAGCTGAGGGTGACTCCCATACGATGAAACTGGGGTTTTGGAGGGGTTCGGGTGGGGCGCTGGAAAATCTGGTTCCCAGTATTTTGACTTGGAGAGATTCCACACACACACTCACACGCACACACACACTTGCACAGACAGCTGGAGACAGCACGGGCTCAGCACTTTTCTTCCCGAGGCCCCCAGCAGACTTGGAGATGGACAGGGCGGGGCGGGGCGGGGCGGGCTGAGGGTGGCTGGATCCTTCCTTCGAGGCACTCTTCTCTTCCATGCCTAGATTCTTAGCTTTCCAGATCTTGCCAAGAGTGTGTGTGACACAAGGGAACAGTTGGCAGTATTTCCTATTCTGACTGTGACAGAACAGACTTAATGTCTCCTCGGGCTTCCTCTCTCTTCCAGCTCCCTCCTCGGCAGGAAGCTGTTCTAATCTCAACCAGCTGCTGTGGGCAAAAAGGTTTTCTTTTTCTGACGTCAAAAACCACTGTGACCCCCTCATGGGACAAAAAGCCTCAGATCCAAAGTTTGTTAACAGAATGTACGACAGAAAAGCAAAGTCCTATGATCATTAAATACGCTGCGTCTCAGAAGTCCAGTCCAGCCTCACTCACTCCTTGCAGTGGCCTAATTATGTGTCCTCCATAATTTTAAGAACAATTTATAGTCTGTGGCAAGTCACGCAGCTTGTGTAATTTCTGTACAGTTCATTTTTGTGTACTCTGCGAAGTATGTGGCAGGAAAGATAATACCTGGGATGGAGACTCAGTCTCTAGCTGGATCCCATACAGCAAGTCTATTATTATCTGCAGTGTTAGGGGCTTGGAGCTGTCTCAGCCACCAGGGGCAGAGCCATCACCTCCCTGCACCACTCGCCCTGCCCGCTGTGCAGTAACCCTTTTGGTACCTTTGGCCAAATCAGAAGTGCTCCCAACCCCCGCCCGCAGGCCACTCTTTGAGGGATGGGTAAAGAGTCCCTACACCCTTTGCCTTCACTAATACCAGCTCCACCACGCGTACATGCAAACCATGACGGCATACTATAGATTTCCAGGCAGATTTTATTTGGCCAGGAAATGACCTCAGAAGGGCATCGTTTCCACCCACGCAGCCTGCAAAGTTCATTTCGGTCCCCAAGTCACTACATCTTTAACACTTGGAAAATGTAGAACTGGCAGGAATGAGAAGCTAAGGATCTGAAAAAGTTACCTGCTGACGGGGATCTGCTCTCTGGGCCGGCTCCGCAGGGAAGGGTGGATAATGCGGGCAGATGGCTAGGAAGGCTGGATTTATCCCATCAGAATTGCGGAAGTCAGCCCCAGCTGCTGGCTGGAAAATGTGGATAGAGGAAGGAGGCGGGGACAGAAATGCAAAGGAGCCCCGGGGAGTGGGGGCCGCAGGGCCTCTGCAGGCCGAGCACTGCGCCAGGTGAACTGTGGGTATTTGGTTTCACATCCACTCTCCGAAGGGCAGGCAGAAAAACGAGGCCTCAATTCACATTCATTAAGTTGGGGCCTACCTTCTCTTTGGTAAAGAGAGAGACACGGCCCTGGTCCCCCCATCCTTCCTCAGCATTAACTAGTTTGGGGGATGGCATCTTTTCTGACTTTTTCTCGTTACCCGTCTCCTCTGCAACTCTGAAACTTGTTTTTACATTTCTGTCAGCTGATGCATCAAAGATGAGGGAATAAACAGAAAAGGCTAGATAAAGGGTATATTGGGGAAATCATAGGTTCCAAAATCACTTGCATTTTGTAAGCTTTTTGGCTAAAAGTTGTCACCGGTTCCACACAGAGGAAAAGCTTTCCCAGCCTGACAGGGTTTTGCTGAGGAAGGAGAGCCCGTAAGTCAGATGAAACCAGTTCTAAAAGTAACTAGAAACAGCATTCTCGGTAATTTATGACAGCTCATGAATCAAGGCCATAAGCACTGACAAACTCACATGTGACTCGTCATTAACACGCTCAGAAGTTGAGATGCCTGATGAACATTATCTGTCTCAATTACTAAAATCCCCAATTCAGGTCATCACATGAGCTCCTCCACGTGGTTCCGCCAGCATCCAGGCATGTGACAGATCATAAGAGTCTAGTTCAGTCCCTAAATCACATTCCCGAACTCCGTTTTCTTCATAAATGGATGTGAGGGGAAGAAAAGAGGGTCCTTGGAACAGGAAGGATAATACATGGGATCGAGACTCGGTTTCTAGCTGGTTCACATACACAGACCCTCGCGATCACAGGGCGATGCCTGCGGGTTTAAGATTTGCTAATGAACTACGTGACCCTACAGGGTAACCGGCTCCAGACCTGGGGAGTTTAAACGTCCCCATTCCTCACTGCTGCTGTTCATCGAGGAGGACAGCCTGGAGGAAGGAATCCAGCCGTGCCCTCCTGGTCTCAAGTGCCAGTTCCCCCCACGCCATGGTCAGATGTCCCTGCTGATTTGACTCAGCATGAGTCAGGATCAAGAGGACAACCAAGGACCGCTGAGTGATCAGAGCCCTGTGACTTCTGATTCCTGACACACTGTGCTTCGTGTCTGTGTATCTGAAGTTCGAGCTACAGATTCAACGAGCCGTGGGTGTTTGTGTATGAGGGGAAAGGAATAATTAAGCCGCAATCAAGATGACACAACACAAAGTGTACAAAAAGAAAAAATATTTTGTTTTAAAATACTTGCTACATGTCATTATTTTTGCCAGTGTAAGGCTCAGCACAGATGCCAGCAGTACAATGGCCAACAAGAGAAAAACAAAACAGTCAAAATAAAACCCTGAAGGAAAAGCAGAAACGAAATCCCCAGAGCATCTCCTCCCTCCTCCTCCCTCCCCAAAAGCCACATAATAACTGTACAATATTATAGTCCTGATCACATTTAAAAACAGGCAATTATTAAAAAACAAGGATTTCATTGGAAACTCAACTTTTTGGTTTCTTCAACTGTGATATAAATATATACGTATACTGCATGTGTGCACATAGAATAAAAAAATACACTGTCTCCTTCTCCACGCCATCACCTGGCACCAGACTGGAGACGAGGGAGGGGCGCCCCGCAGCGACATGCTCAGCCCCTCCGAGGCCGCCTGCGCCCCTCACCCGCTATGGCTACATTTAGTAAGTCTCCTCCTCTTTCACTCAGTCTTGCACTTCCGATACTGGCCTGCACTGACTAACAGAGCACTGCACGTGCCTGTTACCTGAGGAAGGCGAAGAGCGACATCAGTGACCTGTGCCCGCACTCACATGGCCGCACTTAATGACTGTGGCCCTGTCCTGTCGGGGTGAGTCCAGGCCCCATGTACCACGTGGGCTTCTTACACCTGCACTACAAAGCAAAACGCAATCCCACGACTGCAGAGGGAGCGACGAGGAAAGAAGTCCAGGCCCTAGAGCTCCACTCGTGGCAGACTGGAAACTGAGAACGGGATGGAGGAGGCTACTCTGCACGAAGGCTTGGGATTTGGTTTACACGCCAGCAGCGAGGGCTTGCGCTGGGACTGCTAATCCAAGAAGTTGAGTTTCCACGCAGAAATAACCTCCAAGGAACACACACGTGTGATTCTGACAGAAAAATGCAGCATTATCCTTATGGCCAAGTAGGGGGTTTCTGAAAGTGTTCATCTTGCCAGCCTGTTTCTGTAACGTCTTCCATGTAAGGAGAGAGCACCAAAAGCAGGGATGACCCGGCTTTATCACCAAGTTCCTGATGAGAGGCCACCTACATCAACAGAAGACTTCACGTGTCTGCCTACGACTGCTCACTGGCTGGGCACAGACCTAAGCGCAGCAAAGACATTTGTTTAAACACTCTTTGGCTGCAATACTAAGTGAAAAATACCTGGAAGGTTTAACTCCTTAGGACTCTGAAAAACAGAGAAAGACGAAGATAAAATCTGAGACAAATTTTGCATAACTCCCTAGTAGGAAGAAACAGAAACTCACATGCACGTACACACACACACGTACACGTACACACACACGTACACACACACACACACACACACACACACACACACACACACACACTCTCTCTCTCTCTTTCTCTCTCTCACTTCTCTCTCACTTCCTCACCCACGTTTCTTTCGAGAGGAACTGCTCACGGGCAGCAGGAGCATGTGCTCACTTCCTGAAGCCCCATGTACCCTCACCACGTTCCACGGTCCTCGGTCTGAGGACATTTCTCCTCTCCCCTCCCTCATACAGAGTTTCTTTCCAAAACAAAAGCCACGGGGTCCGAGGCAGAGGACGTGAGCTTCCCTACCCTGCTCTGAGGACTCAGCGCAAGTCGTCTCTGCCCAGGTTTCTGGTCAGGAGACATAAGGAAAGGCAGTCTTCGCCTCACCCAGCTTCGGCTTTGCAAAGGGTCCCCAGAGTCTTGAGGACTCACTCCATCTCATCTATAAATTACCTCAGAAGGGCAGGAGGGCCAGGGAAAGGCCAGAAGTGAAAGGGGGTACACGTTAGGGGTGAGGGAAGGGAAGGGAGAGGAACTTTTATTGTTTACAAAAAGATTTGCTTTTTAAAAACAAATGGTGATTTTTCTCCCCTACCCCTTGTCCTCACCCCAACAGTTCTATTCTGAAAAAGAGGGGAACATAGTCAGGTCGGGAAACTCTTCACTGCTGTAGCTGCTGCTCTGCTCCCCCAGCATGGACAGCATCTCCTAACAGAGAGAAACAAGTCTGGGTCACACATCTCTGTTCCTCCCCTTTAGCGAGCTCCCTCCCAACGCTCCCTGAACCATCACCGGCCCCCGAGTTCCTGCCGTGCCAGCTCGTGGCCCTCCTTACTCCCAGCATCTCTGATGCCTTTAGATCAGGGGCCCCCAAGCCCCGGGCCGTGGACCGGTACCAGTCCGTGGCCTGTTAGGAACTGGGCTGCACAGCAGGTGGTGAGAGGCAGGCGAGCGAGCGAAGCTTCATCTGTATTTGCGGCCGCTGCCCAGGGCCAGCATCACCACCTCCAATCACCAGGCATTAGATTCTCATAGGAGCCCCAGTCCTTGGTGCCACAAAGGTTGGAGACCGCTGCTTTAGATGACCACCTTTTTCCTAGTCCCTCCTCTGTCTCCTTCCTCCAGTTCCACATTTCCCTCCTTTCTAGTCCTCAGCATTTTCAAAGGGAGAAAAATTTGCTCGCCGCATTTTATATGACCCCCTACGGGTACAGATAGGGTAACCCGTATCCTCTTGTGGGCTTTCTACCCAAAAGGAAACCAGCAGCCTTCTTTCAACCTGTGCCTTAAACCATCCCTTGCTGTGTGTGCTGCCTGAGACGACTGCAGGATGTGTGAACGGCCCTTTATCACTACCATCAGCGTGGACACCCCGGCTACTAGGAAGTGGCAACATGATGCTCTTGAACGGGCTGAAACTACTGTCTCGTTGCACGGTGCTTCACGTAATTAACTGTGTTCTCATTAGAGAGGCTGTGCATCACCCTAAGTTCATGATCTTCCCAAGTAATGACATTTAGCCCCACACGTCTGCACGCGGTCTCCCCCACACCCCCAATCACCCCCAATCACCCCCTGTCCACGCCTGCTCCTCTCCCTGTCCCTCCCCGACCCTTTCTGATTTCTGAAGTCTTTTCACCCTCTCACCTGGAAGACCTCGGGCTGGCCAGGCTGCTGTGCTGATGGCTGTTGAACATGTTGCTCGTTGGAACTTGAACGATGATGAGGCTGCGGGCCCTGCCACTGTGGCCAGACTCCCACCCCCTCTGCTGTCCGCGTCTGGAACTGTCCTGCGGTCTGCCCGGCCTGCTCAGGAGCTGGCGTGGAACAATCAACGTCAACCCAACTCCGGTGCAGAGGAACCAAGTCACTAATTCCACCTAGAAACTTTCCTCTCTCTTCCAATCAATGCCTCTTCTATTTCAAAACCCAACCCAAATCCAGGTTTCTTCCCTAGGTAGCCTTTCCAAGAGTCCTTTGCTCGTTTTAAACTTGCATATTATTAAATGTATACCTTACATGCTTTTTGTTATATGTGCAAATGTTTTCCATGTATCGGACAGGTTTTAAATTCCAAGTGGACTATCGCCTTGCACTTCCCCAACATTAGCTCGTGCACCCAGGACACAAGCAAACTAGTTTAATAAACTACAAAATCCTTTCTCTTTAGTAGCACGATTTCCCGGGTGCCCTCCTTCTAGTCCGAACTCACCGAAGCTGGATCCCCGACTGCTGAGACTCGGGTAAGCAGCGGCACCAGGGGACGCGGTGGAAGCACCGGGAAGGGACATGGGGCTGAAGGACGATGGCGTCTGAAAGTTGCCCACACCGAACTGGGAAGGGCGAGTCTTGGCTGTGGCCTGGGTGGCCACTTGCTGGAAGGGAGAAAGGGACAGAACACTGACACTACTGCGCACACCACATCTGTGGGATCGACCCTCTCTGTCGATCCCTGGGTTCTTCTGAGCCAAGCTCATCTCGTCTATTTCCTACTGTGTATTCCTTCCAATTAACTCCCAGGCTCTCTTGACACTATTTTTAGGCAGTTGTGGAAAAAATGCAAAAAGCAAAGATCTATGCGATTAAGAAAAGTGTACATTTAGAGTTGTGAGAATTAAATAAAAATGGTTTAAATGAAAGCATTTAATAAATTGTAAAGTTATAGAAAAACTGGAGGCATTAATAACAGTATATCATATATAAAGAAAAACATTTTGCCTCATTTTATTATTCAGTCTGTATCGCATGTATTTGTTCCTAATGATATCTTTTTTTGGGTAACTGAACATTTTTCTCACCATAATAGTAATGCATATGCATTGTAGAGAATTTTAACAGGGAAAGAAAATAAAAAAATAATTGGTCATAATTCCACCACCAAAGACCCACGGTTAACATCTGGGGATAACTTCTCCAGTTTATTTTCCTGTGCATTTTTTATATAATTGAGATCATAACTGCATATAACAATTCTGAAGGCTACTTTTGGTTTTGGCTTTTTTATTTATATGTGTATTATATATTATTAATGTATGTAAATATACAAAAGAATATTAGCTTTAAGCTTAACATATATAGACACAAATATTATATAAAAATTTTTCAACACATATATTTCTTTTATAAATAGACATCACTGTGTATAAATCCGTAACTAATTCTCTCCTTTGTTCCTCTACTTTGCAGTCCTGACCAAAGTGGAAACTTCTTAGAATTTACTCCAAAACCAATCTGAAAATCAAACCTGCTCCAGATGTTCTGTGTGAGTGATTCTGATTTAAAGTGACTATGTGAAAACCACAGATGACTGAGATGTTGAGACTGTACATGGTTTTTAATGACCTAGTTGCTCCCAACAGAGATAAAAATTGTAAGGTAGGTCGTGGGGGTTGGGGAGAAAGCGCCTAAGATTAACAATAACTTACAGATGGGAAACAGCCCAACCAACCAAACAAAACACAATGCCCAGACGATAGGCAGATGGCAGCTTTACCTGGGCAGAGAAGCCTGGGCGAGTGCTGGGGGTCCACGCTGGGGCTGCCCCCTGGGCAGGGTTGGAGTGGCGGGAAATCTGGGCCAACATCTGCCCTGCAGACGCTGATGGCTGCACGATGGTCACGGGAGGGGCCAGACCACTATTTCTAGGAGTGAACAAACAGTAAAGTAACGGATTAAAAGGGTGGGTTTCCCACAGAATCCAGGAGTCACAGGACAATCTAGTGCTATCCTCGGATTCCCTTGTCTTCCCTGGGGTTAAGGAAAACTTGGTAACAGAATTTGGAAAAAACGAGAAAGACTGACAGTCACACACTGGTCAGGACACACGGAGATGGAACCTAGAACATGGCAATAGGACAGGTGCAAAGAAAAAGGAGGAAGAAAAGCAGCCTGCCTCATCCTAGGCCCTGCAAGTTCCACTGCTTTGTCTGAAACAGCCAGAGAAAGCTCGCGAAGCATAAAACCTGGATTCAGCAAGCGCGTCCCTGAGTAGCCCTGTCAAGCAGCACACACATATGGGGCTCACCTGAAATTCTCGGCCGGCCGGGGGGTAGGAGGGAATGTGCTGCCCTGGGAGAATAGCTGTTGGGTGGCGGGGACAGTGCTGGAGGAGATGCCTTTACTCTGATCTGTGGACCAAAAGGAGTGGGGGGAGGGCCAGTCAAGGGGCTGTAGTGTATCAGTTCAGCAAGTTCCTATGTACTCGGGGGTGTCATGATTAAGTGGAGATACGGTGGAAGACAACTGACGGGTCTGCAGCAGACCCATCAGCAAGTGATCGAAACGAGAATTTACAGGAGAATGAGGAAGGAATATACCTGCATTGATATTGGAGTAGATTTCTGAAAATCTTGGATCTCCATCTTGGGCAAAGAGACCGTCTGACTTCTCGAGGGACTTGCTGTGTTCTGGCCCTGTGGCTGTCACAGGCTGAACAGGAACCTGTGGAATACAGTGATAAAAACAACATGGAAGGTTTAACATGACAATTCAATAACCCTAAAATTCATTTACAATACAGATGTGCTCTAACTGGTACCCGGGACGTTTCTTAAGGAAATGCTCACCGTCCTCTTCGAAGAAGGCACACTAACCTGGGAATGATTGTAGCTGGCCAGTCCATCTCTTCCTGGTACCACATCCAATTCCGTTTGCTGTGGCTGCTGCCTGTATGTTAAAGACCAGTGAGGAGAGAAACATTAAAAAGAATCTAGGGAAAGGGCTTAAAAAATAAACAAATTAAAAAAAAAAAACACTGAGACTACAGACAGCCACACCCTGGGTTAGTCGCTGCTCAATAAATGATTATTCCACTATTTCTCACCTGGGTGCCATCTGCCCTGCGCCCATCTCCAGGGGTAAATTAGCTGTGGGACCCAGCTGTGGCCTCTGGATTGTGTTGGAGAGTGTAGGCCGTGGTTCCTGGCTGGAGTTCCTGGAAAAATGGAGAGTAGATGAAACAGAGGCGGGGAAAACGTATCAAACTCTCTTTGTACATAAAGGTCTGTATATTCACCTGCAGCTGGGGCAATCACAATAAATTCCCCCTTCAACTCCAATCCTAAAGGTAACCTATGACTTTGGATTGAACAATTAATCCACAGTGTGGACAATGTGGTACAAAGAGAAATGATTCCTATAGCACAGGGGTTCATCCTATTGGGGTTCTAACTCCTCCCAGGTATTCGACACCTTGTTGTGGACGTGTATGTAACTATCTGTGTATAGCCCTACATTGTGTTTTAAAACAAGGTAACTAAAAAAACTCAAAGTACATACACTGAAATATTAAAAAAGACTATTTCTGGATGGTGTGAATTTTTTTCTCTTCTCTTATAGCTTTCAATACTTTCCAAATTTTCTATAAAGAAAATTTATTTTAAAATATTAGTAATTAATTGTGTTGGGGAAAACTCTATGCAACATTGAGGAAAGCCATTATTTCCAGAAACAAGTTCTTAAAAAGACTTTAAAATTTAAACAAAATGGAAACACAAAACAATAGCTGTTCTATAATAGAAAGATACAAAAAAAAAAAAACCCACACACAACTCTACAAAGATCGTGACCATATACCTAACTCCTAAATTAACAAAAATTTCTAATCCACTGTTATACCAAGTTAATTAGCAGCGAATTAAACTTTACAAGCCCTAAAAATTGAATTGGAAGATACAGATTCAATGTTATTACCAGTTACTATTCACACTTGCTAATTATTTATAAATGGAGCTTCAAGCGATGGGTTTAAAGTTGATTCTAGAACAAAGGATTAAATAGAAAAGAACTACCATGACAGTCACTAGGACAGGCCCAATAAAAAGGACAGCGATGATGTGGAGAAGCTGGAACCCTCACACACCGCGGACAGGAGTGTAAAATGGCATAGCAGCTTTGGAAAACCCTGCCAGTTCCTCAAAAGATTAAAGAGAGTTACCATACGACACGGCAATCCCACTCTCAGGTAATTACCCAAGAGAATAAAATCACAGCCACACAAAAACTAGTCCAAGAATATTCACAGCAGCATTCTTAACAGCCAAAATATGGAAATGACTCAATGTCCATCAACTGATGAGTGGATAAACAGAATGTGGTATTACCATGCAAGGGAAAGTTGTCTGACAAAAACAGATGAAATACGGATACATGCTTCAACATGGATGACCTGAAAACATCATACTCAGTGAAAGAGGCCAGTCACAAAGGAACCATATATTGTATGATTCCTTTTATATGAAATGTCTAGAGTAGGCAGACTCAGAGACAGAGTAGCTTAGTTGCTATATACAGCTTGGAGGGGATGAATGACTTAATGACTGCATGGTATGTGAAATCGATCTCAATAAAACGGTGTTTTACAAAGCTGAGAAAGAACAAAGCTCAAAGAGGAGGAAATGAAGGAATAAAGAGGAAGAGGGATTAAAAAAAGACTAGAGGGAGCTATACTCTAAAGCAAACTATGGTCTATGGGCCAAATATAATACAATGCCCATTTTTGTAAATAAAACTTTGCTGAAACACAGACGTCTTTGTTCATTTTATTTGTCAAGGGCTGTTTTCACGCTGTAACAGCAGACCTGAGCAGTTGCGACAGTGACCATATGTCCCACAGAGCTAAGATATTGACTACCCGGCCTTTTACAGAAAGTCAACAGATACTGTTCTACAGAAAAGTCCTGCCAGACCACAGCAATAACCTGGTGTATAAAACAAAATCCTTTCTAGGAAGGGCTGACACATGAAATCGAAATACGCACCCTTCAGATCTCAGAACCTAGTCTCTAAATTACTGTTTGTTAAAATCTTATCCTACCTGGATGAACTACCCTAATGATGAGAAGCTGGAAAATGAGGAACTTCAAACTAATGGTGTTTATTACTAGAAAAGTAGGAGAGGAGGTGGCGTGGTAAGACTAAGCAGACCTAGCCCCAAAACCCCAACACCGGAAAAGGCCTTCGGGGTACATACTTCACGCTGGTGTTGGTACAGATGATGTACTCAATTTCATCTGAGTACGGGTTCTGGAAAGTAAAGGAGCTGGTTCTCATCCACAGCCATTCTCTATTCTTAGACCGGAACCGGAACATGACAGACAGCACCTGGCCTTTTAATTTCACCACCTGAAAAAGTTTTCATGCTATCAATGAAACCACAAAAATTTTCTGTAGGAAAAAAAAAATCCCAGTTCTATAAACCCTAAATTACCTGTGTAACTGTCCTTGAAGTACCAGTCTCTTTCAATGTTACCAACAAAACATGAGAAGTGAAAACTAAGCGATTAAATAACGAGGAGAGAGAGATTTACGCATCTTCCCAGAGTCCCAAGCTATCCGACCACTTGTCAAAGTCAAACAGGAATAACGATTATTTCCAGGAGGGAAAGGACTGTTTCCCCACTTCCCTTAAAGACAATGCTGACCTAGCTGTATACGTCTATACTAGGAATTTGTAAGTTTAATGACACTGAATTGCTCTTCAATCTTAGCTTTTCCCTCCAAAGCTGAGACTTTCACAGCACCCATGGAAGTTTCTATAAATAAAACTAAGTTGGCTTACTTAGTCTTATTTTGTTTTAATTTTCTAAAAATAATATTAGATTATTTTAGTCTCATGAAATAGGAAACAATCTTCTAACCCGCCCTCCCTAATAATAAAGAAATAATGTTAGCAATTAACATTTATTTTGTAGTTACTATAGGTCAACCATTGGCCTTTGTGCTTTTTCTTTCTTTAAGAACATCAACATTTATTTAGTGTGATAAAAAGAAATGTGATAAGAACACTTCCACTTAAACAACAGTAAGCAGCCTTTACTACTTACATGTACTCACTGCATCATACACACACAATGAACATAATCACATCTGCATATAAACTAAGTAGTGGGTTTTAAAACCTGCTTATTGCTGTACATATCTATTATAGTAAAGTATAAGCCTGGTACTTCAAAAGATCTACATTTTTCATTGTTTTCCAAGAAAAAGTAAGTTGATAACGTTTGTGTTTAGGCTGATGAGTGTGGCAGTAATTGCTGAGGTGACAATCTAAAAAAATATAAATCCATCTAGACTTAAGAAAGATTGAAATCTGGAAAGCAGCAACTAAGAGAGAGGCAGGAGAGCACCTATTAAAAAGCATCTTTATTTATGCAGCAACTGATGTCAGAATCACAACGCTGAGATTACGGAGCGGTGTATATGGGCCAATAAAGCCGTTTGGAATAAACATTTTCCGGAAGTGATAAAATGATACTTTATGGCCAAAAACATCAGAATTAGAAATTTCATGGATTTAAAATATACCCTACAGTATCTTCTCACATTGCTGAAGGTCCATGTCCTTAACTTTGAATGGTTTCGACAGAAATCAGGATAGTTTTTCTTGAGATTACACACACGAAATATGATCCTTCTGTCATTGCAGCTGAATGGATAGAACCGGTGACACTGAGGACTCAGGAGACAGACTTTCTACGGCCACTGTCTGATGTCCTCTAGAAGCGGGGCCATGTGCTTTAACTCATTATCTTATTTAATCTTCCAACAACCCTCTGAATTTAAGTACTATTATTAAATACACATTGTATCAGTGAGCACACTATTGAGGCATAAAAAGGAAAATGAACTAGTCTAACATAAAGAACGGCTACCCAATTCACCAGACACTTTCAGGATATAGGCCTGAAAATTACAATTAAGAGTCAGAGTCAATTCTCACTCATCTATAAAAGAACTGTAAAATGAATTTTTCTACTACTCTTCACAGTTCAGTGAAGCCTAGCCTATTTTAAATGTTTTAAAGACAGTCCTTCGGACGCAGCTTATTAACCAAACAAAAATACCTTGGACATTATCTACAGTTCCAAAGTACTGATCCTTTTCTGTTCCTTACACAGGCTAAGTACCAAAGAATGTGAAACTGTAGCGCCTACCAAGGAATAGTGCTCGAGTCATCAGTAGTCAACAAGTATTTGCGAAATAAATGTGATAACAGATATTAGAAAAAAAACATCATTCAGACCCAAATCAGGAAAAGAGTTACCTGTTGGAAGCTGTCTCTTAGAAGCTGCTGGTCTTCAGGATGACAGAATTCTACAATATTCTTCCCTAAGAGTTCCTAAAAGGGAAAAAGAGTCAGGTCGACACTTTTATGAGCATCTAACTCTCCTGGCCCATTACAGGGGGCCTGGATTCCATTTCTCCTTTTTTTTTTTTTTTTTCAAGGCGAGGCAACCCTTGGTTGACCTCACAGATTGCAAGGACCTTGTCACCTTACAATCCCTTATTTTTTTATTTTTTACGCCTACAGCAACTGGTCTTCCTTGGCAATCTCCCATCCAAGTACTGACTAAGCCCAACCCTGCTTAGTTTCCGAGATCAGACAAGATTGGGCTTGTTCAGTGGCATAGTCTTAGACTCATTTCTCTTGTCTTTATTTTAGGATTATAGTAAGTGGGGAGAAAAAGAGAAATGGAATCTGCTAAGCAACTTGCTGCTGAAGCATCTTTCTTTTTCAGAATATTGTACGTTTATTTTAACTGCATTTTTTACAGGTTTAAGATATAATTTACATATATCTCTCACCTTAAGCATACAATTTGATATCTATAGTAAATTTTTACCATAGTGCAACCATTACCACAGTCATTTTAGAACATGTCCATTGGCCCAAAAAGTTCCCTTGTGCTCCCAATCCCCTAGCCAATCACTAACCTGCTTTCTGCTTCTTTAGTTTTGCCTTTTCTAGAAATTTCATACAGATGGAATCACACAATATATTGTCTTTTACGTCTGGCTTCTTTCATTTAATAAAATGTTTTTGAAGTTCATTTGTGTATGTTTCATGTATCAACTGTATATTCCTTTTTATTGCTCAGCAGTATTCTAACATGGATATATCACAGTTTGTGTAACCATTCACCAGTTAATGCACATTTAGACCGCTTCACTTTTTGGCCATTATGAATAATACAGCTAGAATATCTGTGACTAAATCTGCGTGTGAATGAATGTTCTCATTTCTCTTGGGTAAATACCTAAGAGATGAATTGATAGGTTGTGTGGTGTGTGTTAACTTTTTAAAAACCTGCAAAAATGCTTTTCCAAAGTGGCTGTACCATTTTACATCCCGCCAACACCTTAAAAAAGTTTTAATTTAACTTAATGTTTTAAATTAAGATAACACTGAGAGCACCTCCTGATTCAGTCATTCCGGAGGGCACAGACACAGTGGCATCTCACTGTGGTTTTAACTTGCACTTTCCCAGTGACTAATGATGATGAGCATCTTTTCACACGCCTTCGCATTTCTTTTAATTTAATAAAATGCCTATTTAAATTTCGTGTCCTTTTAATGAACTGTAAGAGCTCTTTATATATTCTGGACACAAATCATTTTTCAGATATATGATTTGCAAATATTTTCTCCCAGTCTGTGGCTGGTCTTTTCACTTTCTTAATGATGTCCCTTTAAGAGGAAAAATTTTTAATTTTGATGAAATCCAATTTATCCTTTTTCTTTTGTGACTCATGCTTTTAGTATCATATAAAAAAACTGCATAACCCAAGATCACAAAGACTTTCTCCTATTTTCTTCTAGAAATTGTCTAACTTTCGCTCTTACACATTTACACCTTTATGTTGATTTTTGTGTATAGTAGGAGGTAAAAGTCTAAGTTCTTTATTTTTTTTTTTAATTTAGATATCCAATTGTTCCATCACAATTTGTTTGAAAGATTTCTTTCCCCATTGAATAGTCTTGGCACCTTTGTTGAAAATCAGTTGACCCTAAGTGTGAGAACAGACACTATTCCGGTCTACAGATCTACGAACCTTTCCTTACACCAACACCGCACTGCCTTAACGACAGCTTTGTAACAGGTACTGAATCAGGGAGTGTAAATCCTCCACATTTGTTGTTCTCTTTCAAGGTCTCTTTTTCACCAACCTCCTCCCATAACCACAGACAGAACACCCTTCTGGCCACTATAGTTCTGAATGTTTACATAATGACTTACTTCTCGACTCAGGTATAGTTACCTGGTCTGCTGAATGAGAACCCTAAATAAAATGATAACTTGTGGGTTACTGTGCAAAAGCTTTAATTCAAGATCTGAGCAGATTGGCTTTACTAGAACTTAAGGTGATTACATGAATTATCAGAAGGTGGCCACAGCATTGTAACTAATTAAAACGAGTACTTCTGCATCATCATTATCTAGTATTAATATGGTAACGGAAAATTAATACATGTTCATACCTGCTGCTCCCACCTGGTTTCACAAACCATAGTTTTCTAGATCAGATGACAAAAGAGATCATCTCTTTCTGAGCTGGGGCTGACATGTTTGGCTATCTCTCAACTACATGATCGAATAAGCTGACCACAGCCGCCAGGAAACAAGCAGCAGAAGTGTCGGTGGGGTAACGCCTCTAGCCCCTCACCTGCGGCTGGTAGCCAACGGTAGCCACGCAGCGGTGATCCACAAAAGTGAAGAGTCCCTCAGTGTTGTGTCGAGAGATGAACTCTGTTGGTTGGCAAACATTACTCATGTCTGAGCAGTTGGGAGAACTCGTCACCTAAAAGCAAGGAGACGAAAATGAGATAAAATGACACTGTCCTTCACAGATGTAGCTCCCACTCCCTCGGGGTCCCTTACATAATGAGGCTCCCAGTTTTAAGAATCTCAAAACTTTCACATCCAGGAAGGAAAAAATGACAATCACAATCAGAGAGGGCATTAATATGTAACTCCATTCCCACACATGGACTCCTCACCAACTTCGTAAAGAAAGATAAAAATTCATTCAATCCCAAACTCACCTACTTTCATTTAGCTAGGCTGTGTTCATTATTTAGATTGGAAAATTATAGTCTCAAGTAATCAAGAAGCTTATCTATTTTATGAGACAAATCAGAATAATTCCACTTCTCTATAGTCATGTGATGATAAAATGAAACAAATCTCTCTGCTCTCGGAGCAAAAGAAAATTAGTTGGAAATAGAAAATTCGGCACTGCAAAGCTAAGTCGTGAAAGATAAAGGGAGAAGACCCCCCTCCTCTCTCATCCTCTTCAGTCTCTGCTAAGTCAAAGAGAAATAACGTTAACTGGGAATGCCATCTTCCTCCAAATATTTGGAATTTTATAGACTTCTTCGTTTGTATTCGGAGAGAAAAATCACATGAACAAGTCCTACTGGAGATGTCTTCTCAGTGAAAAGGGGTCATATATTTGGAAAAATTTCATACTTGCCTGCAGTCTGCCGATGGCCACTAGGCAAAACTTGCTACCCTGGCCGGCCTCTGGGTCGTCGTCTGGGAGGGAGACACCTTCAGGAAGGTGAAGTTAAAAGATTTCAGAGGGATTTCAATCTCAACTGCCTCCAAAAGTCAGACAGGTAAAGGTTTAAAACATATGTACGTATGAAGAGACTAGGTATAAAACAAACAATAAAGAGTGATGGAAGATAAGAATACAGGTCCTCATAGATAACAGAGAACAAACTAATGAGCACCAGAAGGGAGGGGCTTAGGAGGATGGGAAAAAAGGTGAAGGGGATTAAGAGGTACAAAACAGTCACAGGGGTGTATTGTGCAGCATAGAGATTATAGTTAATAATATTGTAATAACTCTGACAGCGACACGGTTACTAGACTTACCATGGTGATCACATTGTAAGGTATATTAAATGCTTTATCACTATTTTGTACACCCGAAACTAATATAATATTGTATGTCAACTATAATTTTTTTAAAAAATAAAGGTAAAAACTACATAGAATATACCATATACTCCAGATGTTTTAAGTATTTATATATTTCTATATATGTAAGTTCATATATTTTATCCATATTAATTGTAATAAACTGAAGAGTATAGGTCCCACCCAAAGTATTCTAAAAAACTATGCCAAACTATGCCAAAAGACATATGTGTTTGCTTACTTTTTAAAGTAAGCAAACAACCGAAAATAAAATTAAACCAAACGCTAATAGTTATTTATGTCCTTTGGAAAAGAGAGAAGCCAGTTTTAATGTTTTAATTAAAGTTTAATCTCCTACCAAAATACAGCACACTGCCTCTCCATTCTCTCTGTTTGTCTCCCTACAGCACCCACTTCCAAATCATTCTCACTGAGCCGGGAGTGATGACATTGCTAAGGTCTGGAAATTCTAACCAGCCTGTTTACAGGGCTGATCCCTCCACCCGACCACCTTCCTCACATGCCCCGTTCGACCTCGAGTTCTAGTAAAGCCCATCTGCTCAGGTCCTGACCTGAGGCCTTTGCAGAGAAGAGCCCCTTGACAAGTCGCTACAGTCAAGCCATCTCCCCCTGTCCCCCGGAGTCCGGCTCCCCCTTTAGAAAGCTTTCCATGTTAACTGTATTCAATTCCAACCGTCTCTTACACACAAATACTTATTACACTGGTATTCAGTACACCTTATTATGAACTTGCATGTTTAAAAACTACACTCTGTGACGCAGCCAACACTGAGTCATTTTCAAGTCTGAGTAAACCATCCCTTCAACGGAAATGTAAGCTCCGTGAGGGAAGGAAGGAGTCTGCTTTTCTTTCCTCTTCTCTTACAGTTTATGTCAAAGTACATCTCATATACCAGGTACACATGATAAGTGTTAGTTCACTTTCTTGGACGCTGAGGATCCTGCTGCACCCACAGAGAAACCACAATCCGATTTTCCTACCTGCTGGGGGCCAGGCTTTGATGTAGCCTGTGCAGTGGACCACCACGAAGTGAGGCTCCCCATCCTTCACAGAGCCAAGTCCATTCCTAGAAGAATCACAGATGTGAGGAGAGCACCCTCCCCCGTAACACACACGAGGCACTACTGGCTCCGAACCTTTAACTTCAGGCTCCTGGTTGTTCAGAACACGGGATGACTGTACTTGGATCTTTCCCACCCACAAGTGACCATCATATTTTGACCCTTGCCAAAGTGAAGCATCTTAAAGGTACCACCGCAGGAGGAAAGCAGGGAGAGTGGTAGGGCAACTTCCTTAACCAGGGAAGCAGAAGCAGCTTTGGAAGTTCAGGAACAAACGGCCAGGAGAAAGTTAACTGGGGAGCGAGGGATGAGGGTGGGGGCTGCTGAAGGAAGTACTGCAGCAAGCAGCTGAGGAAGTGATGCTCTCTCTCTGTGCTTGGCCACCCTTTGCTTTTCCCCCGCCTAGGATCTCACCTGCATCTGTTCCTCACAAAGCTCAGCCTATTCATGGAGACTGGGTCCACGGAGCTACTGCCACACCTGTTACAAGGAACAGAGAGATTAAAAGCAATTAAGCTGCATTAGAATTTTCCATCCTTCAACAGCCAAATAACAGGCTCTAGATATAACTAGACACAGAAAATTGGTAACCAGATACCTAACAAGGAAGGATAAAGAAAAAAGGTTTGGAATTTCTAAAACTTGTAACTCCTAGAATTTGAAGTTGAAATGTGCCAATGCTCTTCGCGTACACAGACTCTCTACAGGGTCAGTACGCTTTTTCTCTAAAGGACCAGACAGTAAATATTTTCAGCTTTGTGGGTCAACTCTGCCATTATAGCATGAAAGCAGCCACAGACAATATGTAAACAAATGGCACGGCTGTGTCCCAATAAAGTTTTATTTACAAATAAAGAGTTGTGGTTTGCCAACTCTATTTCACAACTCAATCTATTTGGTACTTTTTATTATTTATCTTGCTCCTGCCTGTGTGTTTCCATCAGCCATGTCCACATATTGGGATACTCTCTCCCATCTTCTCTACTTTCCTTCTCTCTTTCTTTAAATTAATAAGAACAGATAAAACTTACATAGAAATTAATATGTACCATGCATTAGTCTAAGCATCTTAACGTATATTTATCTGACTAATCCTCATAACAACTTTAAGTTGATATGAATATAACTCAACATTATTAGATGATGAAATCGAAACACAAAATAGTCATTTGATAGGCTCATGATCTCAGAAGATAGTAAGAAGCAAACCCAGCAGTCCGGGTCCAAAGCTACTCTAAACTAGAGCCACAGGTTCATTTTGCACCTCTCCTAGGAAACTTTTTTTAACATCCTACTCACCACTTCTAATAAGCATCATTTCAGTACAATGTAGTCAGTTTCCATTATACAATATGAACTTATTATGTGATTTCAAGAGATTTCTTTTCTACCTCCGTAAAAAATACCACCATCTTTTCTTCAGAATCCTAAAATGTATGGTATATAATTTATAAACACTAAATGCTAACTGAAAGACATAAGAAAATCCAAATTTCTACCATAAAAACATGCAGAAATGGTCTGAGTACATGGATGCTGTTTCGTGATGTACTGGGAAAAAATACTGGTTTTGGAGCCTGACTACTATGGATTAAAATAAAATCCTGTATCAGACAATACCTATGTAATCCTGAGAAGTTTCTTTGAATCTGTTTTTCAATTGGCAAAACAGTAACCATGAATTCTACCCTATAGGACAGCTGGGGGAAACAAGATGACACACACAATGAACCTGTCACACCTGGCACAGGAGGAGTTGGGTAAATGTTAATTCCCTTATCAAACACTTTATTCTATGTCACGACCCATGTGGGTCTTGAGAGTCAAATTCAATCCAACGGGGACTTGGATTGAAGAGTTTAACTCCTGCCTAGAAATCAAACCCTAAGCTCTTAATTCCTCCTACATCAAATCACAACCTTCAGCTCGACACTCACCTCATGCGGCAAATAAACGATCTCCTGGAGCCCATGCACATCCTCATGGAGGACTGCTGACCTTCCTTCTTCACTGTTCCAGTCTTCAGGTCAAGGATACGCCCTGAAGGAGAGCGTGAAGAGCAGTCTGGAGAGCACTCTTGGTTATGGGGTGAGGGGGAAAGATACTGAAGGCAAAGAGAAGTCATCTACTCACGCCCTTCAATCTCCTTGTTTATAGCACGGGATAAAGGGGGGGATTTTTTTTTTTAAGCCTAAAATAACTCAATTCCCACCAAGAAACCTTACTCTTATGTTCAAAGGCAGCCCCGGAGATAACCCTGTGCAAGAGAGGGCAGGAGTGGAAAGCAGTGTGGACAAGCAAGAGGCAAGGCTACAACCTGGGTATTCTTTTTACACACAAGCACGCGCGCATGCGCACATGCATACACAGACGAGCACACACACTCTGAGTGTCACTGGTTTTAAAACATAATTTTATATGCTAGAGAAACACTTATCTATCTAAAACCAAAATTTTTATTACATAGAAACCAATGGGGAAAAGCACTAGAAAAAGGAAATTCATTAAAAAAGTGGAAGAGGAAAAACTGAAAACCAACATTAATAGGATCGTGATGGACTTTCTTGCATTTTATTTTAATTACTAGTTTTGATCTGCTTCCACTTTGAAATTTTTTTCCAGAGCTGCTCAGAAGCAGATGTGACTTTTTTCCTTTAGCAAAACTCTGACAAAAAGACTATCATTAAAATGGAGGCGGGTGGGGAACCAAAACCAAAAACAAGACAGAAAAACAGATGCAGAAAAAAACCGTTATACAGAGACGGGTAACTACTCCCCTCTAAAATAAAAATCTCTCATCACAGAACCTAGTACAAAGCCAAACACAAGCAGAGAGAAAAATTACCAGGTAATGACCCATACAAATGAGACAAAAACATAGATATCTAACTCCTTTAGAATGGAAAAAAAGGAAGTTTATTGTAGGGTTGGCCTTTACTATTTTATTCACACTCATATTCAGATTAAAGTACACTTTTAATGAGCATTGTTGTTAATGAAATAGTTTCTGAGGAGGAGCTACGAAGTATCGTATTGGCATGTGAATAGAAAGAACTGATTATATTCATTAAAGGAGAAAATTCTAGAAGCCGCGCCAGAGCCAATAAACAAATTTAAGAGTTAAAACACTTCTTCTGTCTCAGAAAAAAGAGGGGGACTTGCTTTCATTTAACCTGCCACATACCTGTCAGGGCGTTTTCCGAGGTGGAGAGCTGCTCGCGCAGTTTGTCCACGTCGTCCGGGTGCACCTGGTCATAGAGTGTGCTGCCGAACCAGTCAGACTGCGGCTGGTTCAAAACAGGGGTCACTGAGTCAGAGACATAGACCACCCGGCCTGTCTCACACGAGACGATGAACAGAAAGCCATCCGCTGCCTCCAAGATCAAGTGTTTCAGTTCCTGACCAAGGAAGAGAAAAAAAAGTCAATACTGAACTGTGAAGAAACAAGTATTATTCATGGAAAGAAGTGAAGACACTTCTGGCGCTAAGCATTTTCTCCATGAGCAACTGCTGGCTCCTGCCTGGTCCACAGCCACAGCTCTGCGCCCTAAACACAATCACCGTGGCTGACAGGATAGATTTTTCCAACATCGAGCTATTTCCTCAATGTGTCTATGTCACTACCCACCTCATCCACTTCATCTCAGGACCCAAGACAGGGAATAAAAAGACAGCACTACCAGTGATCGAGCTCTTGATCTCACCCGCTCTGGTCTCTACAAATATCCCATTTGTCTCTCTCTTTCCCCTCAGACCTATAAACATGATCAAGCTTTCTCAGTTCTATACAAATCTCCCCTCGACTTGGCCCAATTCGGCTCTCATGCCAAGATCACACACTAAGAATGACGTCAGCATCACTGGCTCTACCCTTTTACCTTTCACTTCTCAACCCACTGCCATCTTCACTCTGAACCACAGCGTTCACGTTTTTTCCCGGGAGGTTACTAATTGCCAACTCAAGTCTCTTCCCTGAGTCATTATTTTTATCTCTACAGAATGTGACGATGTCGTCCATTCTATCCTTTGAATTTCGTTTTCCCCTAGAGCTCCTGTGACACCACACTCCAACTTCTGCTTCCTTTCTAAATGCCCCTTCTTTGCTGCAGGCTCAAGTCTTAAGTGTAGGCATTTTGAAGATTCTATCTTAAGTTCTCACCCCTACTCCCACCACACCCTCTCCCTGAGAGATCATGTCTACTCCTCGCTCCTATGAAACGAGAGCCACGTCCACTTCTCTAGCCTGCCTGACCTTGAGCTTTAAGCAGTATCCGTTAAACATCTCCAAACGGGTGCTCCAGACAGCAACACCACTTCAGCATCTCCAGACCTGCCGTTACGTCCCCTTCCACAAAACCATCCGTGCTCGGCCAGTGTTCATTCTCTTTAACAGTTATCACCTTCCTCTCAGGCTATGAGCCCCAAAAATCTAACTACACTTCAGCGATAACTCAGTTTTATCAATTCTGTTTTCCAATACTATGTCGCTCTCTTAGCCATCTCATGCCAAGACTAATGAAATGGTCTCCCTGCTTTCTCACTCTCTAATGCACCTAAAATGTTTCCAGGTCTACTATCTATTTAGATGGCCCTCCACTGCCTGAAATTAAAAAGTAAATTCTTTAACACCTAAATATTCCATCATCAGGTCCCAGCCTACCTTCCTCTTATCATCCCTTCCTACTACCAAGCAGGCATGCAAAACTCCTTGATTTGAGTAAGCCAATCATCTTCACTAGGCTTTTGCTCAGGTCATTTCCAGTATTTACAACACTATCCCCCTTCTCTAATTCCCGTATTTGCACTGCACTTCTCTCATAGAACCGATTCTGTGTTCACACTGCTATTTCCACCAGCGACAATCTCTTAACATTCTTTACATTTCTCACAGCACACAGCACCTGGTTAGCTCACAGCAGGTGCATAACAGGAGTTTGTTGAAACAATACTTGTATGTGTATTGTTAGAACAACTAATAAACAATTTTGATGTACATATACATAAAATCTGTGCTCTGTGTGCTCTCGCTGAGACCATCCTATTAAAAAAATTCTTCTTTTTCCTTTCTTCCAAACTGTATTCTCTCTTTCTTTCTAATGCTTGGACAAAAAAGGGTGGCATCACAAGTCAGTTTTTTTCTTCCTTATACTTCCTAGATTTTCCATATTTTTCTGCAATAACCATGTGCTATTTTTAATAATCAAGACAGTACTTAGAACATGGCTTTCCTACTCTTGGGAGTCTCTGCTGATCATCCTCACTCAGGCCGGGGCAGCCTGTTCACTTGAGCCATCCCTCCAGTGTGTACCTACATATCTAGTCCCATGTAAATCATTTAGGGTTTCTGTAGTATATGTGCTCCCGAAGTGAGCACTCATACTTTTTCAAAGGCATTCCTTCTCTGTGTTCATTTTCCTACCATTTTCACTTATGCGCATACCTTGCCACTCAGACGTTCACATTCAGACGGGGTTTCTGAAAGGCTAGCATGCTGCCCTCTCTAGTCTTCTCATAGAGCATCAACTATAACAGCACAGCTCTAGGCAGTGACGACTCTAAGACTCCTTCTGCCTCTAAGGCTAGAAGCTGCTTCGGGAACAAGAACTAGAATTTCTTCCACCTCCTGCACCCCTCAAGCCCAGGAAGACGGCTGGGCACACCGGCACAGTCATCTCTCCTCCCTGTGTTCTCCACTGTTCTCCTTTCATCTTCCAGGCTGTGTTCACAAGTGAAGTCCTAAAATACCGATAAGCTTTTCACAAGTCTTCTCTATTTCTCCCTGTCCTAATAATAAGTGTTATAATCAGGGACTAAAATTCACTTTCCTATGGTCTGAATGTTTCCCTTCAGAGCCTATTTCTTGTCCTTTGAACAATCTACAGCCTCGGCTCTACTCCGACCCCCACGTTTCAGCATTACATTCATCTCCTCCAAAAAGACAGAAACTGCCAACAGAGTCTAGATTCTCAGAGCTGCCACCCCAGAGACCTGATCAGTGAGGAAAGACGGCTTGTAGGTGCCATCGGTGGACGTGTTGCCAGTGCCTCGCAAGGACTTCATGTGAGAAACCGCCATGCGCAGGATGGTCAGCTTGTCCGGCTTCCGAGCCAGGGCACTGCAGGTGGGCACCATGTCTGACAGTTCTGTGATGTAGGCCGTCATCTTGTTCCGTCGCCGCCGTTCAATTTCACTGTGATTTTCCCTGCACAGAGAAAGGAGAAGGCCCGTCCGGGTGGTCACATCTGGCCATTTGGGAGCAGGGAGAGGGCTACAGACACCAAGTGAACTACTGTAGGAATGTGGTATTTAGCTGTAGGAGTGCTTAAGTCTCAGAAGTAGAGTGAGGTTTGCCAACCTCCTCATGCAGAGCAAGCATGGAACAGACAGAGAACAAGCAGATATCAACAATTCTATCTCCTGGAGATTCTGCCTTCTATGTAGATTACCACTCCCTCAGAATGAAAGATGTTTTAAGAAATGACAGTCTTAAAAAGATGTTGATTTTATTCACTAAGTTCCTGAGACATATAATCACAGCTTGGTTGCCTCCATGTTCACTAATTCAACTTTTTAAAGGCTAAAAACATAAAATGACCCATTTTTTCCAACACAAGTATGTTGCTCAACAGCTGATAGAAGAATTGACAGTAAAGAATTGGTCTATAGAATGGTGCTGGTTCTAAGAGTCTGATTCTCAACACTGGAAGACAGAATGAGAAACATTTGAAGCTTTCTTTGTCCCACTAATGCACGAAGGTGTACCTTCTCTGTCTCAGTGGAGTTAATGCCGGTGCACTGAGTTCAAGTGACTACCATCTATCACAGGCTCCCCAGTGGGGATAAAAGTGAACTGAAGAGTAGGGGTGGAGTGGGGAAGGACGAAAAGGCATGAAAACAGACACCTATACCTCATCAGGGGAAGCACACCACACCTCCAATACAGATGTCCTCAAAATCAAGATGGGATGATATCATTGTTAAAAATAATCCACTAGTTTTCAGGTTGGACTTCTGAGAAGCCAACAGTCCCATAGCCTTGGCCACAGGGAGAGAACCAACGACAGGCTGCATTCCTGCTTCCGCTCGGGCGGCTCTGCTGTATCTTTTATTTACTTCTATTACACTTAAGGATTCTATTTGAACAAAAGTTCTTTGTCAAAAGAAAAAGAAAAAGAAAACGACTCCTGTCACATAAACCTCTTCCTGAGAAGAACAAACTGAAGCCGAGCAGTTGCGTCAAGTGACCTTCCCAAGGGCTGCCTCGCGCCACCGGACGCAGCGCGCCTCCTGGCATACGAGCTGCTGCTTTCTGAAGAGGGAGACCCTCGGGAGGAGGCATGAGTTGAAATGGTGGCAAAATGAGCTTGTGGCCCCGCTGAAAGAGGGAATGGCAGATAAGAGGGGAGAAAGTAGCAAAAATAAATGTTGGGATCAATGAGCTATCTCATGGTGAGTCGTCCCAAATCGGAGACCAGAAAATAAAAATGTGGGCACAACATTTCTTCCTAATCAACAGGAGTCTCCTTTCTGAATGGAGAATAGGTCTCACCACAGAGGCCCATATTCAGTTACTCTGTTTGAGAAACATAAAATTCTACTCTCAGACTTAAAGCACCTATTTTCCTGGTATCCGACAGATTTCTGACACGAAGTCCAGAAGGCTGAGCTTTCAAACAGCCACATCAAGGCTGCTGAAACTTTTCTGGGAAACCACAAAAGATTCAGTCACCACAGCGACACCCGAACTGCTGTGACACAGTAATTTAGGCTGTGAGTCTACACGGAAAATAAGGGTGAGCTTTCCAAAGCGGTGTGGAGCCAATGCTGAGGCCCTTTGAACTCACTGCAAACACAAGCATATTGATTAGTTTTCTGATAAAAGAGCAGTTTCCTGCTACAACACGAACTGGCACAGCTGTACTGTTTCAAAAAGCTTTTTTATTCTGTGAAACTTGGTGCTGAGATAAAGGGGAAAAGAGAAAACTATAAGACTAATAGCAATTCCTTAAATTCCTAAGTAAAGTTCCCTCAACTCACCACCTACTTGCTGACAGGTGTAGCCGAAATTCCTGTTACACACAAACTTCTAAAAAATCTTGTTCCCTCTTGCCACAGATAAGGAAAAACACAAAGAGAAAAGAGAAGAAAAGAGCAGAGTAAGGAAAAGGATAGAAAAAGCAGCGTCATCTGCTTCATCATGCTAAAAGATACTGTTCTCCTACCTGGCAAGTCTCTCTTTATCCGCAGAGCTCTGCTCATCATCCGACCTAAAAACAGAATTAATGAACTAAGCTAAAATTTAAATTAAAAGGAAGGAAAAAAGGAGGAAGGGAAGGAAGGAAGGAAGGAAGGAAGGAAGGAAGGAAGGAAGGAAGGAAGGAAGGACGGATGGATGGACAGGGGAGGGAGGAGGGGGAAGGGAAGGGAAGGGAAGGGAAAGGAAGGGAAGGGAAGGGAAGGGAAGGAAAAAGGAAATTGAACAAAACAGATGAAGAGAAGAGAGGAAAAATGAAAATTTGGACAGGAACCTTGCCTGTAACTACAAAGCTATCTGTTAGGATAAAGAAAAGTAACTTACAGGACAAAGGTTAACACAAAAGCAAGGCCACTGTTCATTATAAATTAACATAATCTTAACACAGAAAGCGTTCTGCCAATCAATCTCTATATACAGCTTGAACAAGAACCAAACAAGGGAATATCAGTCTCACATACTGCTCTCAGTCTAGAAAGAAAATGATACCCACATAATCAAAGAGGGAATCATAAGAACGTCAAATAAGTGATCACAAACTCAATCTTTCTATAACGCATAGGCACGCACGTACTCACAGACAAAACAGCAAGCCGGGTTTTACTGGAGAGGTTATATGAGGAAAACTAAGAACTAGGTCTCTGCCATTTTCTCTATCACTGAATTGATCCTAAAGTATTTCTATTTTAGTCATTACTCATATCTCTGCAATAAAGCCACACGTAGCGGTGTCCCCAGTAACAACCCCACCCCGCTGGAGCGGGCTACCAGGATTACCACTAAGTCCCTCTGGGAAACTGAAATACTGGAAGGACTGGTGGCACCTGAAGAAACCCTGAGGTGTTGGTAGGCTGGTGTATCAGGAACCAACTCCATTTTAAATATATGTGTGTGTATATATATATATATATATATATATATATATATAAACGTTAAGAAGCCTCAAATGAAATGTCTAAGTGTGACATATAACAGGCTGACAGACGAGCTATTAAAAATGACAAGAATAACTATCAATATAGGGCAGTTTCTATAAAATGGTCAACAGAAAAAAAAATAATATAGTCATGATGAGAACCATGTGAAAATTCATGTATATAACAAGAAAAGAAAGAACTGAGTGATAATAGGTAGTTAAATGATAATAGTTAAAAGTTTATGTTCATTTGGGTTATTACAGTTCTTTAACAGAGTACAAATCATTTTTTTTTAGTTGAGAAAATTTATACATTTTTAGCTGAATTCCCAAGGAGAATATGTGAAGCGAACTGCTTAACAAATGGTATCTTAAAGGAAGGAGTTCTGTTGTTTGAAAGTTAAATATCCAAAATTCCTATTACTACTGCCTCCTACTACAGATCCATAAGCCTTTACCAACTCTACTATTTCTGAATGAAACATACGAATGTATAAATATTCACATTAAGGACAAATGAAATTAAAATAGTTTGAGTCATATTTTCATAGCTTTTTGGAATTTCAGTCAAGAGACTGTGAACCCACACCACCTCTACGATTTGATGGCTTGACTTTCTAAAACTACTCCACAAATATCTATGATTAACTTCTCATCTTAGAGATGGCTCACATCCTGATGTCTCACATACTTCAGTAAACAAATTCTTCAAGTACCTCTTAACTTCACTCCTTTGCTATTGCTACTGCCACCATTCCAGCCCAGGCCCTCATGATTTTATAGCTGTCTTATTATTTCAACAGCGTCCTATCCACCCCGACTTTACGGCTTCCCTTTTATCAATCCTATAAACTGCTACTACAGAAATATCTCACACGCATTTTACATAGTATCCTCTCACTCACAGCCTATGATGGCATTTTATCGCTTCAGGGTAGTTTTAAACTATTCTGATATTTCTTAGCCCTCCACATAGCGGTTCTCCAGCAGGGTCCCCAGACCGGCAGCATCAGCAATGGAGAAACGCTCAGTGCTCAGTTAAGCACTGGCATTTGGATTATTCATTTTTCTGAGGGAGCTGCAAGCTCAACATTTAAGAAAACAATTTACTATTTGATAATATCCAGAATGAACTTCCTAAAAATAAAACCAATATCTGAGTAGAAAAGACTTCACTGTTTAATAAAAAGCAAAGTATTTTTCATCTTGATGAATAATTCAAACAAATTTATTTCAACCAAAACTCCAGTCTCCACAAAAATTGTTTCTCTGTAGTCGTTTTTTATAGAATAAAACTATTATTTTACAGATTTTGTAGATCCATTTAATAATAAATGTAACCAAGAAATCCATATTGCTTGTGTTCCTGTAGACACCCAGCAAGCACACTGTACGGCTATGATACATAAAAACAGTGTAAAATATGCCATTAGTTTGAAGCCATGTCCTGAACATACATGGTAATTATAATACTAAGTTCGCCAGCTTTCAGAACAGAAAAATGATTGGACAGAGAAATTAACTTTCAATAAAATAAATATAATTTATCATGGGATCGATCACTTCTTAAGTTATATAAATGTCTCACCACTATACTGTTCACCTGAAATTAATATAATATTAATGTCAACTGTAACTTAAAATTATTAATTAATAAATTGATTAATCAATGAGAAAGAAAATTAAAACTCAGTATGTTTGAACTGCCTGGCCCTGTAACATGAATCAGATCCTCTAAGACATTACCTGGCAAACCGCTCCTTATCGTTAGACATCTGATCGTCATCACACCTGAAGGAGGAAAAAAGGGTTAGTTCAAAGCATTACACTGTTATATCTATTTCACTCTAAAATAAAAACTAGAAAGCTGTAAAACAGCCAACAGAAAAGAAGTCAATGGAAAAGCACCACAAAGTTACAATTCGCATTTCTCTAATGATCAGTGATGTTGAACATCCCTGTATGTGTTTGTTGCCATCTGTATATAGTCTTTGGAGTAATGTCTATTCAAATCCTTGGCCCATTCTTAATTGTTTTGTTGTTGTTGCAATTGAGTTGCAGTTCTTCTTTTATTTAGATATTAACCCCTTATCGCTTATATGATTTGCAAATATTTTCTCCCATTCTACAAGTAACCTTTCACTGTTTCCTTTGATGAGAAGTTTTTAAGAGACAGCTTTAAATTATAATTTAAACAATGCGTTTTAAACCTTTGACCAATGAAACACAATCTATTCATTTCAACAACTTGTACCTAATAAGCTGACAAATCTTGTTTGCTACCTCAGAAACCACAAAGAAAGATGTGTTGAGGAAGGAAAACCTAACTCTAAAGCACTTCTCTGGACGATTTAAATTCTCTTCTCAAAGCCACTGAATAAAGCCAAGTTCTATCAACTTTTGACAGGAAGTGCTTCTGGGAGACAGGTTAGTCTTACAAAATTTGCAGTGAAACCAGATATTAAATTAGAACCTGAATTTATACTGCTCCTTCACAGGCTATAAATCTTGAACTAATCTGACCCTTAAAATTTTCTTTTGAGCTTCTTCTTCTGGAGCTATTAATAGAATGCTTAAAAATTTTATGGGGTATAATACAAAAACTAAGTTTTAGGATGAAGCACTCTCCCCAGGCCCAAGGATGAAAATATTACAAATCATAAAAATAAAGATCATGAACTAATTTTAATATCAGAAATCTAGAGAGAATTTTTCAAAATCTTACCTCAAAAATTTACTATTCCCTTCTCCATCATCATCAAAGTCCAACCTGAGGAAAATAAATATCATAAGCTTACAGACAATACAGAACATTAAGAAACTAAAAATTCTCAACCCACAAGCTATTTGAACACCCATCCAAAGGAAAGAAAGAAAAGAGGAAGCAGACAGAAGTCAAGCAGAGCTATGTCATCCCTTTCTAACTGTACCAAACTGGACAAAAAAATTGGGCAATCAAAGCAGAGTACTGACTGCTACATTTTCCTAAGACAGCACTCACGCCTTTGCCAAAGTTCTACATGGAGTACAACCTCTACAAAAGAAGTAGGAATCCTCTACTCCTTAGGAATCAAAAAGAAAAAAAAAAAATGAATATGAATAATTTGGGCCCATTTTTTATTTCTACAGTCTAAGCTATGTTATCAGCTTTCTGAAACATCTTTCGAAATAGTGATGTTGTACAGGGAGCGATTTAAGACCTCAGAAGGTTGTTAATCCTTTTTGTTTCATTCATTTACTAAACATGTAATACATACTATGTTCAAGACACTTCACTAGATGAGGTCAAAACAAGAGACTTGCCTTCAAGGGATTCCTTGTCTCAACAAATACAAATATATGACAAGTGAGAATGGGAAAGTGCCATGTGAGGAGCACCATCAACATGCTATAGATATAGATGTTCAGTGAAAGCAGAGGTGACTTTCATTTCAGGAAATTAGGGAAGATTATAGGTAACGAGGAAGGCCAATCTCCTATTAATCTCTGTACTCCATTAAACTAAATAAAACATCACTCACATTGCCACCTTAACCCAGTGATCTCTTGGCGTCTATACTAGCGTGATGACCTGATATCATGGGCCTCTAGATGGGTTATGTATGTACACGGCATCAGTCCTAAAGGTGTTCATTCTTCTTCTTCCCTGTAGCCCCTGATCACCTGTCAAATTCTACTTAGTTACCCAATGACTCCATTTCTGCGAATCTACCCTAATGAAATAATTGTTTACTGAACATTACATGTAAAAGCAAAATCTTCAAAACAACTTAAATGTCCCAAAATAGGAATTAAGTACATCCCTTTATGTAACTATTAAAAATTATGTATATCTAGAATATGTAACAATATTTTCTAAAAGGTTATTATATATGATCAGGCAAAAAGACAAGGCTATTTAAAACTATAACTTTAAAAACTCTACATATAAAGCAGTAAATACACTAAAAACTGATGAGATGCCTTTGGGTAGCAGGATTATTGCTATTTTCTTTTTCTTTTTAACTTTCTATATTTTCTAATCTTTTTAAAAGAATGTGTACTGCTTCTTTTAATATATTTTTCTGATTACCAATATACATTCATTTCAGAAAATCTGGAAACAATTAAGAACAAACAAAAAAAATGTCTCCCATAAAATCATCACCCAGAAATTTGATGAGTATCCTTTCAGTTTTTTTGCATACATACATTACACACACTTTTTCTGAGAGAGTGGTAGATTACATACACTGTAACCTCTTCTTTCAATACATGCAAACATTTTTCTGTACTGATACATTTTTGTCACTTCTAATGGCTTACAGTATTCCATTTTTAAATATACTGTAGCTATACTGCAAGCTCCTAATTTGATATTTACATTGCTTCTGTTTGCTATTATATAAGCACAACACTGGGTTTAAGAGAGTGGACTCTAAACCTAACTTCCCGAAGTTCACATCACAGCTCTTCCACTTACCAGGTTCAGAACCTTGAACAAGTTATTCATGCTGTGCCTCAGGAAATGAGGGAAAATGTGTAAAGCCCTTGGAGACATAACAAGTCTTAACATGTTACTCATGCTCCCCCCGGGATCACTCTTGCATTACTACTGGTGGCATAAAACTTAAAGACTAGCTATCACATCAGCTACATAATTTTTAAAAAGAAAATTTAAAAAAAACTTAATAATAAAAAAAAACCTGGTAAAATACTATCTATTCTTCCAGGTCTTTCTAAACCAACCTCCTTTCAAAAGCATTTTTTTTTCCCCAGTCTTTACCAACCAACTGTGGTATTTCCATATGATGAAACACATAGCAATGTAGCAATGTATTTGTTCCTTTCTTAGCAAACTTGGCACATTCTATCTTGTATTCTATTTATGTAATGATGGCCCCTGTCAGAACATAAGCAACGTAAAGACATGGATTATGGCCTTATTTTTCTTTGTATCCTATTAGCAGTCAGCACAACACCTTACACTAATCAGGCATTTCATAAATACTTCTGGAACTGAATGGACTCTGCATTCCAAATCAAGCAACATATCAATAACTTAGAAGGGAAACATTTTAGAGTTCAGTATTCTCTAAATTCAGAAAAGTAAAAAGCCTGCCAAAAAGATTTCGAGACTACAGAAGCAAAGCTCAGTGAAAGTAGCAAAGTTTTCTCAGCAAATGAACTCTCTGGGCTTAGCCACAGTCCTTTACTTGGCAGAGATTTTTGATTTTACAAAAAAAAAAAAACTATGTATAAGAAACATAGATAAAAACATCAATGCTAAATAAAGAAAAAAATCCAGGGACTAAAGACAGTTATCTGAAGGCAGCGCAGTAAATAACCAGGTGAAGTGAGAGAGGAACAGCCACAAGGGTTCAGCATCCAAATCAACCCGCTGGCTCTCCGGAGACATTCCCAGGAAATACACCCAAAGCTCACCCTGACCGCCGCTTAATAGGTCTCTGGACAATGGCTCCTCCACCTTGAATCCCAGGCCCAGGATTTCCAGATGCAATGGCTGGACCCAGTGACGATACGTCTGACGTCATTTCTGTCCGAGAAAAATGGAAATACATATTTTAAAAAGATGGTCCTTACTTATCATCATCAAGTTGTCTAGAAGAAAGGCTCAAGCTATGGATAAAAAAAAAATCTAAATACTTTGCTAGAAAACGCAAGTGCTCACACCCAGGCTGTTCTTGCATTCCTACACTGGTAAAAGGTTTCCCTATACTTTGGTTCTTTCCATTTCATAGGAGTTTGGAAAAAGGAGTACAATATTTTGCAAACTTTCCAAACTCCACTTTTATAAGCTTAAAATAGTAGCATAATAATAATCTAAAACACACACACCCACAAATCAATGTATACATCTCAAGCAACAAATATATATGTAACTTAGCTTCCTTATTTTAAGAAAATACAAAAAATAAATCACCAAAATTTCAATACACAAATCAAAAGTATACAGAGTAAAACTGTGAGTCCCTCATTATGCTTTCTCCCTAAGATTGGAAACTAGGCAAGAATGTTCACTCTCATTATTTACATAAACATAGTATGAGAAGTTATAGCCAGTGCAAAAATGCAAGAAAAGGCATACAGCTCAAAAAGGAAGAAATAAAACTGTACCCATTTGCAGATGACATGAGTGTCTTCAGAGAAAATCCTAAGGAATCTACCCAAAAAAACCCCCAGAATTCAGCAAAGTTGCAGGATACAACATATACAAAAATCAATTGTGTTTCTATATACTAGCAATTAATACACAGACACCAAAATTAAAATATAAAGCCATCTGTAATCTTTAAAACAAGAAAAATATTTAAATGTTGATCTAACAAACACACAGAATTACGCTGAAAACTACACAACACTGATGAAAGAAAAGACGATCTAAATAAATGGAGAGATGTACCATGTTCATGAACTGGAACTTTATGTTTGCTTGCATAGGAAAGATGTTAATTCTCTTCAAATTGATATACAGGTTTAACGCAATTCTTATCAAAATTCTACCAATATGTTTTTGTAGATATAAAGTATTTCAAAATTTATATGGAAAAGTAAAAGAACTATAATAGCTAAAACAATTTTGACCAAAAAAAGTGGGAGGAATCAGTCTACCTAATTTCAAGATTGCATAGCTAGAGTAATCAAGACAGTGTAGTCTTGGCAGAGACAGACACATAGATCGTTGGAACCCAGAAATAAAGCCACACAAATATGCCCGAATGATTTCAGACAAAAGTCCAATAGCAATTCAATGGAGGAAAGACAGCCTTTTCAACAAAAGGTACTAAAGCAACTGGATATCTGTAGGTGAAAAATAAACTCAACCTAATCTTCACTCCTTATATAGAAAGTAATCAAAATGAATCATGAACTTAAATATAAAATATAAAACCATGAAACTTATACCTGGCACCAAAAGCATGATCCAAGAATGGATCAACTGAAAAATTGAACCATTAAAATTAAAAACTTTTGCTCTATGAAAGACTGTCAGAGGATGACAAGACAAGTTACATAGTGGGAGAAAACATTGCAACAATAGCAAAAAGACTTGTATCTAGAATGTAAAAAGAACTCTCAAAACTCAATAGTAAAAAAAAAAGCAAACAGCGTAAATTCAACATGGACAAAAGACAAGAAGAGACATTCACCAAAGAAAGTAAACGAATGATAAATAAGCACATGAAAAGATGTTCAACATCATTAGCCATGAGGGAAATGCAAATTAAAACCACAATGAGATGTACTACATACCTATCAGAATAACTAAAATGAAAAATAATAAAAATACCAAATGCAAGAAATGATACTGAGAAAGCAGATGACATATATTGCTGGTAAGAATGTTGTAGCATACACAGCCGCTCCAGAAAATAGAAGTGTCTTTAAACATGGAACTGACACATGACACAGCACTACACGTGTGGCTATTTAATCTCAGAAAAATGCTTACACGAAAATTCAGTAATTGTAATGGGTTGAATAATGTAAAAATGTGTGTCCGGACAGAACTTCAGAATTGACCTTATTTGGAAATGGGGGTCTCTGAAGATACCATTGAGGTCGCACTGGATTAGGCTGGGCTCTAAATACGATGACTGCTGTCTTTACCACAGCAAAGAGAGGGACATTTGGGTACGGAGACAGAGATTGGAGCGATGCGTCTACCTGCTAGAAAAGAGGGTGAGGTTTCTCCCTTGGAGCCTCGAGAAAGAACCAAACCTGCCAACATCTTCATTTCGGATTTGAGCCTCCAAAACTGTGAGAGAATAAATTTCTGTTGTTTTAAGCCCTCCAGTTGGTGGTAATTTGTCACGCAGGCCTGGGAAACTAATGCAGTAATGATATGTGACACTCAATATACTCTGGGTTTGATTTGCTAAAATTAGCTCCTTTTAAATGGAAGAGGAACTTAGTGTGAAGTTAGGGTAGCACAGTTAAGGAGTATTCTTAGTGCACTAAACTCATGTACCCTCTACTAAAATCACAAGCTAACAGAAATTACAGAAAAATAGTAAATAACGTATTTTAGTCAGTCAATATAGTCTCCCAGATTTACAGAAAAGCTAGTGCTAAGCGTAACTACCTTTTCTGAAATCGGAGAGATAATATAAAACTAAGAAGTGCAAACATGCCTGAGGAAAACGGGAGCGATAAGGAAGCACTGAAACCCCGCCACGGCCCAGGGAGGCCCTGCCTCTGGAGGCGTAATGGATGTGAAGGCTGCTCTACAAGGGGCGTTGAAGAGCGCCCCCATCCACGAGGGCTGAGTTCGCGAAGCTGCCAAAGCCTCCCACGCGCCAAGCCCAGCTCCGCGAGCCTGCATCCGACTGCGATGAGCCTGTGGATGTCCAGTTGGTGCAGGCCTATGGTGCTGAACATGAACCACCTAATTAAGGTTGACGACAAGAAACGAGGGGATTGGGTGGGCCCCTGTGAAACTGACAGAAAGGGAAACCCCAGGATGCGCTTGGTTGCAGTTGTGTGGTGGTTCAGGACTATGCCAGAGTCTGGTCAAGGATGCCAGCCAGCAGTATGTCCAATGCAAGAAATGAACAAATAAACTTGGCTTTTTTTTTAAGTTGAATAAATAACAAAATGTTTTTTTAAATGTTAGCAATAATAATTCATCATATTGGTAACTTGCCTAAAATATGAACCACTCTGGATACGTTTTCTAGTGTTTTATTATTCCTAAAATCAATCTCCAAATTATATTTATAATAAACTTCACTTAACCTCAAAACATAAAACCTCTTTTATGCATGTCTTTTATTATAAGCCCACACATCTGTAACTGCCTTTAATACTGGATAAAGAGAGTCCTCAAACCACCATTCAAATGATGATGCCTCACCAAGTTACAGTAATCAAAATAGCATGGTACTGGCATAGACAGACATATAGAACGATGGAACAGAATAGGGAACCCAGAAATGAACCCTCACACATAAGGCCAAATGATTTTCAACAAGGGTGCCAAGGCTTGCAAACGGGAAAGGACAGTCTTTTGTGAAAACTAAATACTCACATGCAAAAAAAAATAATAATAATAAAGTTGTAATCTTCCTGGATCTATCAAAAGCACAAGCAACAAAAGTGAAAAATGGATAAATTGGACTTCATTAAAGTTAGAAACTTCTGTGCATCAAAAACATACTATGAACAAAGTAGAGGAAAGATATTTTTAGACCTCCAAGCTCTCCCTCACACTCTTGCTTGGGAACTTACTAAAGGATGTGCGTCACCAGTAAGAGAGAGTAAACCAAGAAAGAAGAAAAATGGAATACAGGAAAGAGGCAGTCCATTTCATGAAAATGAAAACAAAGAAGATGAGATAGTAATACTTCTACCAGACAAAATACATTTTAAAATAAAGGCTACAACAAGAGACAAAGAAGAACCCAGTAATGCCATTTCTGGGTATTTATCCAAAGAAACCCAAAACACTACTTCAAAGGGACATGAGAATCCATATGTTCATTGCTGCACTATTTACAGTAGCCAAGGTATGAAGGTAACCTGGATGTCTACGGATAGATGAATGTATAGAGGTGGTACATATATACAATGGAATATTACTCAGCCATAAAAAAGGAATGAAATCTTACCATCTGCAACAATACGCTCTAGGATGGATCTAGAGGGTATTGTGCTGAGTGGAATAAATCAGACAGAGAAAGACAATGCCATATGACTTCACTTACATGTGTAAACTAACTAAACAGAAACAAATGCATAGCTACAAAGAATATTTTGATGGTTGCCAGATGGGAGAGGGATTAGGAGGATGGGTGAAAAAGAGGAAAGATTAAGAAGTACAAATCTGTAGTTACAAAACAGTTATGGGGATGTAAAGTATAACGTAAGGAATATAGTCAATAATATTGTAATTACGTATGTATGGTGTCAGATGGGTATTAGATTTAGGGGGTGACCATTTCATAAGTTATATAAATGTCTAATCAGCAAGTTGTACACCTGACACTAATATAATATTGTATGTCAACTGGAACTGAAAAGTAAAATTATTTTTAAAAATAACTTTAAACATGTTTAAACATATCTATTTTAAATATACATTTTACCTGATTTAAAATGTTGTTTTAATACCTTCATGTGTTTCAAAACATACTTTTTAGTCAAAAAAAGATGCAATAATCAGATAAATACATAAAAAAGTCTAAACACTTCTAGTTGCTTAGCCTGAGGAACTAGAAAAACTGTGAAAGTCATGAAAGATACAGAAAAGGACAACAGATTTGAAGGAAATACTGGTAAGTATATATATAAACAGTATGTTAAAGATTATTCAACTAGAGATGTCTTTTAAATAGATAAAAATATAGGAAAGCAACTTAATTCTAACTATACTAGGTTTGAAATTAAATATCCCCGAGATATCATGGCCTCAGTAAAACCAAGAAAAAAGGGTCTAGTGTTGCAATTTAGTTTTTGAAATTCAACCCCCACTTGGCACTGTGGAAATCCCTGTTGCTATTGCCTTACAAGAAAGTCATCATCCATAGAACTACAAAAAACTTTGACAAAAAGATCATAAAACAACCTATTCATCTCATGTTAGTGAACTGTTTGAGTAAAGGGGTAGGGCTGCAATGCAAAATAACTAAGCTGAGAGGCCACTATTTCAAAAAATCAAGAAAACTAGCTTTCCAAGAAAGCAGAAGTATCTAATTCTTAATTTCTAAGAAAACAGGGAAGGTTCAGGTTGGTACCATAAATCTAATAACAGCATAAAAATCATGTAGATTAAGGTTCTTTTGCAAAAACGTTAATTTTAGTTCAATTGCTAAATTAGTAAAATAGAAACACTTTTTTAAAAGGTTTTTACAATGGGAAATAATGTTAAAAGTATCTTTGCATCTTAATTTTATGCTACATAAATTCCTACTTCTCTGTATCTGAAAAAGAGAAAAGTAACAGGTAAGAATTTTGTTAATTAATGCTTTTAAAACTATAATTCACACAGGTAAAAATTATATGACAAAAAAATTTTCCTCAATGTCTGCCTTACAAACCCAAATAATGTTGCTTCATTTGCCTTCCACTATTTCCTCCATCCACAATAAATGGCATCTAACAGCACAAAAAGAGGTCTCTACTAATGAAATAGCAGAATGAAAGGAGGAAAACCCTACACTCCCACACACTCATTCCCAGTTCTCCGGTTTGAATACTGAACTGTAAATCAAATACCTAATCTCTTCCCTCCCAGATCCTCAGCCAATGCATTACAAATTACACATGCAATTTAAAAAGTGTTCCTCAAAACTGGTAGCATTCCACTGGCAAGAAAGATATGGCCCAAGACTTCATGGACCACCTACCTATCCACCGACTCGTTTGCAGGATCAGTGAAAAGAAACAGAATATGAAGAATTATCAATTCATGCAGGAAAAAAGCCATCATCACATTAGAACTCTTATTTCATCTTAACTTAAACTATAAACCGTATCTTAACCTTTTTTTGAACCAGCATCACGTTTAGACATAGTGAAAATACAAAAGAACCAGGTCCCCTGCAAGACACTAAAGGGCCATCAACAGTCTCTAAATCATACTCTATGTACAACTAAAATAATCAAGCATTTTGTTAACACTATGAATTAACATAAATGAAGCTTAAAGAGAAGAGTTAAATAATTATTACAAAAGCCATTTGCAGACATATGAAAAGATAGAACATGAACTGTAGGAAAACTTAACTACCCACACACACACACACACACACACACACACACACAGTAAAAATAGGTATGAGGTCTTTAGTCCCTGAAATGCCTCTAAAGAAAGGTCTGACCATACAGCAAAGAATTCTGACCCAAAAACCACTTAACTTTCTTTTTACTGAGCACAGTCCATTTCCAACTTGTGTCCCTTCATTCACATCCTCATTTCCCAAAATGCAACAGGCTACTAAAAGTCCACAAATGTAATCTTTCTTTTGATATAAAGGAGCAAAAGGAGAAATGAAGAAAACACATCTAATTTAATTCTCTTCTGAACATGTGATCGATAACTTGGAAGAGATGGAAGAATTTTTCAACTTCAAAAAAGAAAGCTAAAAAGTGCAGGAGCTGGCTGCATAAGGGCAATCAACAAAATCAACTATTTTATTAGCAAGGATGCTGCACAAATAGATGCTATTTTCTGCTTACAGATTTAAGCTGATACTTATCAGCTAATGAAAATGTGGTCAAGAGATTGTCATTGCGGTTCCTGTTGTTTAAAAAACAAAACACAATAAAGCAACCCCACCCACACGGCTGGAAAAAGCTTCTGACTTCTGCACTATTAACTTGTTTACCCGGGCCACCTCTTAATAAAAGAAATACTCTGCAACTTGACTAGGGCTGTTCTGCAATGTGTTATCAGTTTAAAATCTTGTTTACTTATCCCTACTTAACGGATAGGGCATTCTACTACAAGGCTACAATATAGCTCTTTCCAATTTGACACCATCATACAGCACTTCCTACAATGGAATTTTAGCCATTAACTGTATCTCCTTTTCCTCTAAAACATTTTAAAAGATTTTAAAATGATATTGACATGTGACAACTTAACTTCTTTAAATAGCTGTTCCCAGAAACATGGTAGGAAAAGACAGTAATTTCACAGTAATTCAACTGTAACAGGAAAACCTGGATATTGCAAAATAATACTGACTTTCAGAGACACGAAAAAAATCCAATTTAAATTTTAACGTGGGAACAGCACTGCTGTAGTTTCAAGAAATTCACTCCTACGTCTTGCTTTTTTTTTTTTTAAGTTGTCAAAGACGGTTTCTAGGAAGGGATTTTTATTTTGCAGAAGAAGGGCTAAGGTCAGCAAAGCAAACGAGGACTCCTGAAATGAAATACTTTCGAGGGAGAAATAACCGTAGAATAGTGGAATTACTCCGTCTCTTAGACACGACCGGCTAGATGTTTTTAAAACCCCTTTGGAAAAGCTGTTCATTTAAAAATGGCATGGAACTGAACATTCATTACGGAATGAGAAATGCCTCGACTCAACACCACCCAACAGTATTTCAACTTGGTGTTCTGGATGCTTGCTTGCGATTGGCAAGATCCGTCCCGAACCTCAAGCTTTTTAACAAAAAGCAGCTACGGACACCAGAGACACCTCGTAATACATGAACGCAAGTTTCAAAGCCTAGCCCGGGGGACAGGGAGGTTACAGCCTAAAGAAACTGGGCGAATACATGCAAAGATTTTTATTGAAATGAAAATCTAAAACTTTCACCACCTGGAAGTAGTACCACCTCCACCCAACAGCAACGTGGTCCAGTGTTGACGGATCCGAACTACTTTTCAAGGAAAGCGAGCCGCTCTGCCCACAGCTAACTCGCCATCAAGCAGCTCCAGCGGGCAGAGGGGTCGAGAGCGAGAGGACCGCAGCGCGCACCGGGGCCCCGCCAGCCCCGAGCGGGCTGCAGCGCCGACGAGCACTCCCGAGGAAGCCTGTTGCAGCGCGCAGGTCCCCCCCGCCCGCCCGCTCCGTCCCTCCACTCGGGGCTCCCCGAGTCCCCAAGGCTGGGCCCCTCCCCCGGTCACTCCCCTCCCCCACCGCCTCCCCGTCGTGCGCGCGTCCCAGCGCCCTCCGCCCCAACGACGGCCCCTCAGCCCTGGGTCTCCTCAGCTGCCAAGCCCTTCAGCCCCTCCTCCTTCAGTGGCGCCCCCGTCCTCCGTCTCCTCACCGGGGTTAGCAGTGGTTGCCGCCATGGCCGTAGGTGCCACCGCCGTCGCACCACCCCCCCAGTGGGAGGAGCCGCCGCCACCGAACCCGGGGGGAGCGCGGGGGAGGGGGAAGGGGAGAGCCACTCCCCGGACTCGGCGCCCTATTACCGCCACCGCTACCGCGGAATCCAAGATGGCGGCGGCAGCAACCCCCACGGTGCCCAGACCTTACGGGGCGAGGCCCCGCCCACAGGGGGCGGAGTCAGTCCCGCGGCCCGCCTCCTCGGGGGAACTGACCAATGGAAACGCCAAGTCTCCAGCCCCTGAGCCGGCCGGTCCGGGGGAGGAGGGAGCGCGCGAGAGAAGTCAGCTGTCTCCCTAATCCCACCTCCTGGACGTCAGAGGTCAGCGATGAGTGACGTCGCTGAAAAACAATTTTACGGGAAAACTTCGTTTGGTGGTGGGTTTGCCAGGTTGGCCACTCTGCAGACGGCTGGTTTTGTGAATCCTCTTTAGATGCTCTAGGGCTTAAACTTCCCGTGGTGATTCGTGATCCTTTCTATAATTTTTCCTCTTTTAAGGACCTTTGTCCCTGGTGGAAAAAGTTTAACAACTAATTTTTGACAGTCTGCTATGAAACTAGGAGTACAAGAGGATCTGGGCGCTTAGGCTCCAGTAAGGGAGATACCGAAGGCCAAAAACAGGAGGCGACGTATAAAGATGGTATTTTGATTAAGAGTGAGATAAATTCCTGTGGTCAAAGATAGGGACGTAGTGACGGAGTTTTAATTTCCAATAGGGAAGGCTGGAGCACTTCGGGCCAGACACTGTCTAAACTATATACATTTACTCATTTAATCCTCACAACAACATTTTGAGGTCGATTCTATCACTGTATTTCCATTTTGTAGATAAAGAAACAGAATCAAAGAGGTTAAGAAAGGGACACCCAGCTAGTGAGGAGGGGTGTGGGAGACAAACGAAAGGCACTGGCTCTGAGAACGTGTTCCACCCATCCCCTGCTTTAGCAGTACACGGTGCTACCTTCTCACGTATCTTTCGCAAACGGTTTAACATAGTTTAATTAGAATTCTAACAGAAACTTCATTATGCTATGGCACATGTTTGCATTCCTATAGGTTAATCAATGTATCAACGATCACACTGATTCATTTAGTACAGTTATCTCAAAGGTATTTTTACATAATTTGTATAGTATTGTGTACATTTGTTACAATTAAATCTTTGTTGCTAATTTGTTGTGTTGCATTTCAGATTCACTAGAAAGAGAAGTCATCCACTCAAAAGAAATACATTGAAACATAAGTAGTGGAAAAAGTAACAAGTACTTTACAAAGTTATGTAATAAAGGTAGCTAGCTGTGCTGATCTAGAATGTGAGTTATTATGTATCTTTAAATCTGGTAAATTCATCCAGGCAACAAAAATAAAAATGCAACTAGTAAGTACAACTATGAGTATCTAAAACTTGGTTTTTATTGGGCCAGCAATCTATTTGTCCTTTGCTGGCTACACCTTGACTATTAGGAAATTTTGTTAAACAGTTACTCAGAAAGACATCAAAGTTTTCAAGTCATTTTTGAACCACAAGTGATAACCTTACTGCCAAATAAAATGGATTTTATTTTCAGAGTAAATGCACAATAATGTTTTCCAATATGACATGGATGAATTTGTGGTTAAAAAAAGATCCAAGTTATATCACTCATTTAAAAAAATTATTGAAAGTCATTTTGTTTCAGAGATGATTGTACAGCCAACTACAAAGTTAAAAGCAAATGTTTTGCTTGGAGGAAGCATAACAAGCTATTGGCAAAAATCTCTAATTAAATATCACACAGAAATAATCATGGTATAAAACACAAAAGGGCATTATCAACCATGTTTACCTTACAAGTGGACACTGTTGGTATACGCACTATGAACCACTTCACAGCAAATATAAGGTACATAAAGAAAAATGCCCAGAAATTTCCTATATAGTTTATCACTTAAAATTCAAGTTACAGAAGAAGACACTTCACTTAGAAAAAAATTCATTTAAAAAAATTATTTTGTGAGGTATGAAAAAATGTGAAAAAGGTATCTCGGGATCAAAACTAATGGAATTGTAACTTTGGGGTGCAGGAAAGACATTATTCCTACAATAAATAAAATGTCAGTCCACTTCCTGTTTTATTCAGAGAACAGTAGGTAGTCAAACAATATTTCTAATGATTCTGATTCAACATAAAACAAGTTAGTACAAAATATAAATATAGTAAGAAAGCAGCCAGGAAACAGAATCTTTGAGAAGAAATAAAATTTGATCATGGATATGTATATATGGGGAAAAAAACAATATATAGAGAATTTGGTACTATCTGCAGTTTTAAGCATCCACTGGTGGTCTTGGAATGTACCTCCATAGATAAGGGGAGACTACTATATTCAGAATTATCTAGTAGCCATCAAAACACTCACTATGATATCTGACAAACCCATTGTAAATTCAGATTTTCTAATTTTAGTAGAAATACAAATTAGGAAGTCAGTTGATGTACAAACAATAGAACTCAAATATACCATTGTAATTAGGGAAATACAAGTTTTTAAAACCTAAAGTATTTTTTTTTTTGCCTATTAGCTGGATGAATATTTCAGAAATTGAAAGTACCCTATATTGGTAATACTGTAAAAAAAAAAGGCACTTACATATCCATATGAGGGTACTGTAAACTTCTGTTACCTTTTTAGCATGTAATTTGACAATATCTACTAAAATTCTAAATGTTCATATCCTACAACCCAGCATTTATGTTTTTAATATTTTCAGGAATTTACCCCACAAAAATATTTCTACAAGTACCCAGAGAAATATATTCAAGAATCCCTATTGCAATGTTGATATAATAATAAAAAATTTGAAACAACCTAAATGCCCACTAGTGGGGAAAATGGACCATTTTCAATACAATAGGGTATCTGAGGACTCAGCAGCTATTTAAAAAAATAAAGTGGATCGACATGTATTAAAATGGAAAGATGTCCAAGATATTCTGTTAATTGGGGGGGGGGGAAGCATAAAATAAGTTGTTTTGTAAATAACAATAATTATAATAAGTAGAGGAATTTACCAAACTATTAACAGTATATCTCTGGAGAGTGTGACCAGTAACAGATTTCTATCTTTTGGCATGGATTTCTGCGAAGCATGAATATGATGTGACTTATGTGACTTTTATAATTCTGAAAAACAAAAGAGAGAATTTTGTTTTAAGGTCCATCACTAAATAAATGATAGCTGTTATAATGAGCCCTATGCCTGCTTTTATCCTAGGCCTTTTATCCTAGGCCTTGGTTTTTCCTGCTCTAGAAAGAAAGAGATATTACTCTTACCTTCCATCAACTCTTCCACACAATTTCATATGGTCGAGAGCAAGTGAACTTGGAAACTGAAAGTATGTTTTAATTGCTATATGGAGTGTGATTTGGGAAAATTGAAGTTTGAGGGCTGGGACTCTTTCTCATTCTCCATTCTGGTCCCTAGCTATATACCCACAGGCATTCAGTAAATATTTATGAAATAAACATATTTTTAAGACAGTTATATTTTTAAAGGTGTGATATTTTGAAATTTTTTTTCTACTTGAAGAAAGAAATTTTGAGTAGGTAATATGCACATGGCACAATATAAACCACCTAATTTCTCACCTTGAAGCCAAATAAAACCTTAGAAGATACTGTAGTCAATTTTGCATTCGAGGTGTATATAAACAAGTACGATAACTAAGCTGAGTGAAATAGCTTTGACTTTTCTGACCCAAATGTCCTAAGTAAACCCTTTTGTGCAGAAAAGGGGAGATGTTTAGAGCTTCACTGGTCTTGTTGACAAGTAGTTCTCAAACTTGCTCATACATCACAATCACTTGGAGAGACCGGTTAAAACACAGATGCTGACACATCCAAAGTTTCTGATTTACTAAGGTTGGTACCCAGGGCAGGGGGTGAGGGGGGGTTCCCAAAATGCACATGTCTCACAATTTCCCAGGTGATGCTACTCATGAAGAGAACCACTGCGTGGGCTAAAAACCTGGCTACCGACCCATCTTCTACCACCCACGTGATCCTACTTACACGGTATCACTGGAGATATTCAACTTGGCTGCCCGAGCCCTGGCAGCATTGTGGAAATATTCTTCTCCTGATCTAGGCTCCAATTTAATCTAGCGGGATCATTTTCTCACTCACTATGGGAGTGTCTGAAAGTTGATCCTATTTTAGTTGAACTATTCATGAAGCCTCAGCGTTCAGTGTGGGCGTGGGGAAGAGTGAGCTCCCAAGCACCCTCCTTTTGTGAGCAGAGGTTGATGAAAAGAGAAGAGGCTGCCAAGAGATGTGTTTGAGTAGGAGGGGACTGCCCTGCCGACAGCCAGCCTTGGATGTCACACTTTCAAAAGGTAAATAACTACCATATTGCCTTCCCAATAAAGTTTTTACAGAATCATCACCAACAGTTCTGAGTTGAATAGCACCTTTCTACAAGCTTGGGAAATACTAGGGAAATGACTGAGAGGCATAAAGAGCTATTTTGTCTTAGAGTATTTTTTTTTTTGAAAAGTGAAACTTTCATCTGCGAGAGGATGTCTTAGGCAGAGTCTTGTTCTGAGGCAAGTTGGGAGAGGGGGAGACTGCTCTTGGTCCTATTAGATAGAGAGTATCTTTGATTTGGGGGATTATGGCAAGAAAGCTGCATTATTGTATTTCTTCACCATCTCCTCGCCCTTCAGACTAAACTTATATCCAGGAGAGAAAAGCTGAATCTTTTTAAGTTGTTTTGTTTAAGAAACATAAGATACTTCAGACAGGGGACATGAAGTGATTTGGGAAGAAAATACAATGAAAGGAAGAGCTGATGGATATTTCTGAGTAGTGTTAAGAGATGAACTGACTTTGCTCCAGATTTGCTGTTATTCTGTTTCCTACTTTAGCAAGATCAAATTTTACATAAACAAATAGATTGATGCTCAACTTCTTTCTCTCCACTCTAGTCCTGAGCAGTGCTGCTTATTCATCTCAAAAAGAGAAACCTTCAGAATTACTAAAAAAAAAAAAATTCTAGGGCAGGTCTTCCCTTTGGAAAACAGATTTTGGATCTATCATTTTAGCTGTCATTTGTGTCTGCCAAGAAAAGCCATTTTGCCTAAGAGGTCTCAAAGAAAGGAAACAGTCTCCAAGGTCCCACAATTTGTTGTGATTTTTTTTCCCCTCATTCGAAGGTGAAACTTTTTATGTAGTCTTGTATTCAGAATCTCGCGCTGCATAAAAATGTATAAACTTCAAGCCCTAGAAAACCTGGATCTGATCCCTGCCTTCAAAAATGAGAGCCAAAAACATACATGGCATAATTGGAACCCAAACAACATCAGCCATTCCTGTCTTTCTCCCGCCCCCTCAATAAAAATGTGTTTTACTCTTTGAGGGGAAGGGAGGAACGGTATCAGCCTCACAGGAGAAAAATAGCTCATTGAAATTTGTCAGCTATGCATGAGATGTTTGAATGAGTAACCTAGAGACCTTTGATTCAAAGTTCAGGAATTCAGATTCGATTAGATAAGGAAAAAGAGAATGAAAGATGACTGGATGTTTTTCAGGTTCCAGACACTGAGGTTTTTCTACTTCTCTGTGGCGTTTGAGACTGTCGGCAAACCCCCTCCTTGGCATACTCTCATCTCTTCAGTTTCATTACTCGACACTCTTTGCGTTTTCCTCCTGGACTTTTTCTCCACCATAAATGCAGACATCTGTTTCTGATTTCCCTTTGGCCATCTCACCTGTCCTGTGATTTCCACTCTCCTACCCTTGAGTGACTCCCAAGACCTTACTCTTCTTTACGCCTAAACTTCAGGCCCACATTTCTGCCTCCTGAGCCTGCCACGCCCCTCAACTCAATCTACCCACAACTGAACTCATCAACGTCCCTTCAAATATCTGCTATTTCTAAAATAAATAATTCCATGAATGGCAACATGTTTCTTTTAGCCATCCAAATTCAAGCCCCAGAGTTTTCTTTATCACTTCCTTCTTCCTCCCAGGGTACATCCATTTAATTTACAAACCCTGTCACATGCTGTTTTACAATCTCACATCCACGCCCTCTTCCTTTTTGTCACTCACGCTGTTATGCCAAGCTTATGTTTTTGCTACCTCTTGTTGACACTGCTAGAACTCGTCATTTCCACTCTATGGGTGTCTGTTAGTTCCTGTCCCAAATACCTTTTAAATAGTGTTATCAGTTACCTTCCTAAAGTGTGGCTTTGATTATTTACCTTCCTTCATTCACTAAGCATAAATCCTGTGTGCAAAGTGTGCTGGGCTCTGATCCAGATGTTCATTCATTCATGGAGGGATACCAGCCCTGCCCTGGCTCCTGAAGCTATGCCATGAATGAGACAGACGCAGGCCTGACGCTTAGAGCTTACATTCCAGTGAGAGTCAATGAAATCTGCAGTACGATACTGACGGCCCTGCTCTCGAGGGTTTGCCTGCTCAAAATCCTTCAGTGGTTTCCTTGTGACTGGAAGACTTTAATTCAAATCCCTCATCCTGGCTTTCAAGGCTTATTATGGTCTTAACTCATGCAATAAAAGTATGTCTAGATGAACACTCTTGAGTCTGCATGAGTCTTATATTCTGTACTGGGCACAACATTTTAAAAGAGATATAGACACATCAGAATCTCTTCAGTGGAAAAGACTTGAGCGACAGAAAGACCATATCCTCTGAGGCATGATTAAACGATGAAATGATTAAAGAAATGAGTTAACAAGTTCTTGGTAGCTATCTTCGAATCCTGAAAATCTTATGTATGGAAAAGAAACGGATTGCCCTATGTGGTCCTAAGTTAAAAGTGGAAAAGTGCTCATTGGGGGTCAACTTATCTAAAAGGAATGCCCTTTGCCCTTCCAAAACCAAGAATTGCATGGACGAGCAGGAATTTCCAATGAGCTCCCCTGGCCCCTGCCACAAACTGGTCTCTGGAGCCAGTCAGTGCTGTACCCCAAAGAACTTTCTGATTCCTGATAATATATTTGCAGTGAAGGAAAATTGTCTTTTACCCTATCTCCCTTTAACCTATGTTATAATATTTGATCATTCAAAATAAATATGTAATATTTTTTATGTTATAATATTCGATCATTCAAAATAGATACATAATATATTTAAGTCATGAAACACAATAATAAATGAACTGCTGTGAACCCACAACCCAATTTAAGAATTATGCCATTCCCATTATATTATCGCTGCATCTACCTGTATGCTTTCTCCCTTAGATCAGCTTCCTGCCTCTCTCCCAAAAGTAACCATTGCCGTGAATTTTCTTTATCACTCCTTGGCTTTAAAAACAAAATTTATCACATTTATATGCACCTCTAAATAATATGTTGTTCAGCTTTGCTTGTTTTGGGATTTAGTAAAATAATAATGTGTGCAATGTTCTGTAATTTGCTTTTTTCATTTAACAACATGTTTCCAAGATTCACTCATGTTGTTAGATGCAAATCTAATTCATTCATTCATAGCAGTGTATAGGCTCTTCAGATGAATCACATCCTTGCCATACTTTTTGTTATCAGACTTCTTAATTTTTAACAATCTAGTGGATACAAAAATCGATACCTGTTTCATATCAATTTTTTCATGATTACTAGTAAAATTGAACACCTTTTCCTATATTTGTGTGCCATTCATGGTGTGTGTGTGTGTGTGTGTGTGTGTGTGTGTGTGTGTGTGTGTGTTTAATGCCAGCTCATATCTTTTTCTTATGAAGTTGGAAGAGTTTTTTCCTAACTTGGGATACTAGTCCTTTTGTTAAAAATATGTATGGCAAATATCTTCTTTCAAGTTTGGACTGTATTTTGACTTACTTTATGGTGATCAGAAGCTCTTAACTATAAGGTCAAATTTACCGATCTCTTTTTACTTATGTTGTACCACTTGTGTCTTGTTTAAGAATTATTTCTCTATCATGAGGTCATAAAGATAGTCTATATTTCCTTCTATAGGTTTGCAAGTTTGCCTTTAATACATAACTACAGATGTGGTTTTTTAAAACGAATGTCCTATTTTCCAGTACCACTTATTAAATAGTCCACTCTTTTCCTGTGATCAACAATGCTTATTATGTTATAATTCAAATTTCCCTAAATGTGTGATTTTTCTGGGCTATCTAGCCTGCTCAAATGGTCTATTATCTATACCTGCACATATGCCCCACTGTCAGAAATACTATAGCTCTATAATAAGCCTTGATAATTAACCGGGTATATCTCTCCACCCTATTCTTTTTCTTCAGAATGTCTTCTTTATTCTTGGGCTTGTGAGCCTCCAATGACACTTAAGAAAATTGGTTTGTCAGTTTCCCCAAAAAACTCTGATGGCATTTTGGCAGAACTGCACTGCATCTAAAGGTCAATTTGGGGAGAATTAACAGCTTTACCGTGTTGAATTTATATATGTGGTATATCCTTCCATTTACTTAGGTGTTCTTTAATAACTTTCAATAAAATTGAATAACTTCTTTCAAACTAGTTTTACGTAACTTTAGTTAGATTTGTTTTTAAATAGCTACATAATTTTGGGCTATAGTAAATATTGTCTTTTTCTAAGTTATGTTTTCTTATTGTTTCTTGCTGGCATTTAGAAATGCAATTGACTTGTGTATCTTATCGAAATATTTTGCTAAACTTTGCTAATTTCTCATATTTTCTGTACACTAATCTATAGGCAATAATATCTGTGAATAATAACCATTTTTGTTCCTTTCTTTTACATCTTTATACCATTTTTTTTCTTTATCATATTTTACTACACTGGTTACATCTTTATACCATTTTTTTTCTTTATCATATTTTACTACACTGGTTAGAACCTCCAGGATGATGTTGAATTAAAGTGAAGATAATGGACATCTTTGTCTTTTTAAAAGGAAAAATCTTTCAACTTAGAATGTTTGCTATACATTTTTAGTTGATAACCTTTACTGGGTTAAAGGTATTTCCTTCTATCCCTATTTTGCTAAGAATATTAATATGAATGTTTTATATTAGTACTCAATTTTATCAAATGCTTTTTCTGCAATTATAGAAATGTTCGTATGATTTTTCTTTTAATCCGTGTGTATATAAAAATAATATATAAAATAAATATGTATATAAAATAAACATCTTTATGGATTTCTTAATGTAAACTACACTGCATTCTAGGACTTGGCATTTGCATCATCATGGTTTATTTGCAGAGAACAGAAACCATTTTCCCTATTTTAAGCAAAAAGGGATTAATATATAAAATTGTAAGATTTTAGTCTTATAGGACCAAAAAAAAACCCCCAAAACTTGCTCAAGTTGATTGAGAATATGTGGAAAACTTTGGATTTGCTAAGTGTTGGGTTCAGAGGTGTACAGCTAGAAAAACGAGCTTGTTAATTGTGTTATTCAAATATTCTATATCTTCACTGATTTTTGCCTAGTTGACCTACTAATAATTGAGAAAATGTGTTGACTATCCACTAAAATGTCGTTTTTTATTAAATTCTCCCTATAAGTCCTATTGTTTTCTTATTTATCGTGAGGCTCCTTTATTAGGTGCATACAATTTAGAACTGTCATGTCTTCCCACTGAATTTTATCCTTTATTATAATTTATTAATCCTCTCTACCCTTAATAATACTTTTTGTCTTAAGGTTTATTTTGCCCGATATTACTATAGTGCCTCGGTTTTCTTTTGGTTAGTATTGACCTAGTATACTTTTTGTATACTTTTTATCTTCCATCTTTCCATGCCTTTAAATTTTTAGGTGAAACTCATTAATATGTAACTGGATTGAGGCCAAGGCCAAAAAAATAGATGTTTGTCATTTTCGTCTGTCCAACATCAAAAAAACTTCCTATTTGAGGAAAATCTTCCTTTATGAGTCTCTTGGAGACAGAACTTCATTCCCACTACAGAAGCCTAGAGAAGCCAAATGTCCTCTTTCAGCCATGGTGGCGAAGGTGCTGGTGTGTGACTCAGCCTTGACCAGTTGGATGCTCCAGCCAGGAATTGGAATACTGAGTGACACGAAGATGACACAATTCATAATTCAGGCATGGCAGAGGCAGCAGTATCCAATGACAGGAGCAGCAGTGCTCAGCAACAACAGTGTCCCATGGTGGCAGAGTTCAATGCCAGCAGTGCCCTAACCAGACTTTTCCTGTGCTGACCTTGGCTTTGGCTCCCAACTCCTGGCCTCTCTTGGTTGCTGCCTGTTTTATAAGAGCGGTTCTCCTTCAACTTGACTCTGGAATCTGCCTGATCTCCTTATAGGAAATATCTTTTCTGCTTAAGTAAGGGAGACTGTTTCTGTTGCTTGCAAACAAGAACCCTGATTGATACAAAAGTTTTCACTCTTCCTCTGAAATTGAGGAGGAGGGGAGAATATGAAGGGGGAACATGTGAGGTCTAGATTTACTGGAGCCAATCTACAAGGAAGCCAGCCTGGGTATAAAATCAACATAAAAGAAAGGTAAGGTTGACAAAAATCATAGACATATGAGGACAGAACCTTGAATCTCTAGATGCAACAATGCCTAAACCTGTGGATTTCAACTTCTATAAGTCAATAAATTCCATGTATTGTTTAATCTCACTTAAGTGGACTTTTCTGTCACTTGCAACCAAACTCATTCTACCTGATACTCTTCTATTCTGCCTTTGAAAAAGAATCCATCACTTGATTCTGCAACAAGCTCTTAGCTGCTATCCTACTTTTCTTTCTTTCCTAATTGAACTCCTCATAAATGATTTAAAATTTTAATGTCTTCATTTCCTCACTGCCCACTCCTGCTTAATCCATTAACATCTGGATTCATTCTTGACCACTTTGCTGCCACTATTTTCTCTTAGATCCCTAACCATCTTCTCCTATCTTAATTCAATGTCATGTCTTCAAAGTCATTCGTTCATTCAACATTTTTACATGCCCACTTTAGCAAAGTGGAGGGCTGCATTTATTCATTGAATGGATATATATTAAACATTTAACATTTCCTAGACTTTTAAGATAAAAAAAACAAACAAATTAGATATGGTCCCTACTCTCATGTAGGATTACTATTTTATGAGAGAAGACGGACACTAAAGTAAATATAAATATATTTACACTAAAATATAAAAATATATAAATATATTGACACTAAAGTAAATATAATACTAAAGTAAATATAATATATTATTATAATATAATAAACTATAGTGAATGTTCCCGCAATATCTCCCTGGGAAATTCACATTTAAACTCAGGACTAAAACTCGAACATAGAAGGAAGGGAATGAAATTTTGACTCACAGGAGGATCCTACAAAACTCACAGAACTGTGAGAAGTCCAGCATTACTGGGTTAAAAAGTACAAGGGAGAGAGTGGCAATAAACTCGTAGACCAAATTGTGGAGAGGCTGAAACCCCATTCAGAAGTCTGAAGACAATGGGAAGCTGCTGAAAGATTTTCATCAGAGGACTGTGAAAAATAAAATGAACGAGCCACTTCAAAATAGAATGGGAGCTGCCCCGCCCCCAGAGGAACTGTGTGTCTTACTCCCCAAACCTTTGAAACTGGGCAAAATGACCTTTGAACTGGGCCAAAGCAACACTGTTTTCAAAAAAAACTATTTGCAAAGCTAAAGGAAAGCAGAGGTTCTGACTGCTGGCTGCAAATTAAAGACACTCTTTGGAATTAGCACCACCATTTATAGCTAAAGAATAACTTAGTTTATTTGCACCTGTAGAAATTCCTTCCTTGACTTATTAACACCGATAGAAATTCTTTCCTTCTATTCATGTAAGTATCCCCCTTCCCTTTCTCATAAAAACCTCTTGCCTTCACCTCCTAATCAAAACACTCTTTGGGCTTCTGCCTGAGTCAGAAGAGCTATTCTTTTGGATTTCAAACCTCTGTGGCCTCTCACTTTTGCCTTTCATTTTTTGGTTAATAGGATTGATCCATTTATGTTTATTAAAGATGGCTTTGCGGTTTGGAAGGTAATAAGTGTTTTCAGGAAATTGGAGAGTAGTTGCAGGAGTCTGGCATCCAATGGCCTAGAGGACAGGGGTGGCCGCAGGGATAAAAGGAAATGTTTTTGAGAGAGATGTTGGAAGTAGGCCCAAAAGGATATTAACAGATGGAGGGAGGGAGCAGCCAGTGAAAAGCAGATCGCAATAATGCACATGACCCACTCTGAAAGGATGAGGCGCAAATGACCCATTAAACCATTTCTCTCCGAGCTTGAATGCTGTTCAGCCCTCTTATTCCCCTGATGTGCTTTTCACGGTTTCCTCAGAAATTCCCTCGCTAGGGTTATCTAACTCAGATCCCTCCAAGTGAACTGGGCTTGGGCTTTGGCTGGGCTTTACGACGCCGATTCCAAGCTCACATTCATCTCATCCTGTCAGGGTAGCTTCACCTAGCAGGACACCCTCTTGGCCTTCTTTTCTATGAACCCCCCAGGCTGGTCCCTATCTGTGAGAGCCATAGCTGGCTCTCAAGAAAAAAAAAAATTAAAAAAATATATATATATTTATATTTATATGTATATATATAATCGATATATATATATAATTGATTATATATATATATATATATATATATATATATATATAATCGATTTAATCTCAACTCGGTTGCCACGGGCTGCTCCAGCCACCTCTTTTCTTCCTTTCTTTTCTTTTAATTTTATTTTAATAATGTAAAATACACAATGTGGGATCTACTCTCTTAAAATATTTAAGGGTACCATACTTTACCATTGAGTAGGTATAATGTTGACCAGCGGATGAATATCTGAATCTCTAGAGCTTATTCATCTTGCTGGACTGAAACTTTATACCCATTGGTTAATGACTTCTCATGACCGATAATATTGGACATATCTGGAGTTATTTGCCTTCTTATTCAGTTGTAAGAATGCTTTATGTATTCTAGATACACGTCCCTTATCAGTTCTGTGATTTGCAAAACATTTTCTCCCATTCTGTGGGTTGTCTTTTCACTTTCTTGACAGTGCTCTTGGAAGCACAAAGGTTTTAAACTGAGGAAGTTCCATTTCTCTTCTTTTCTTTTGTTGCTTGTGTTTTGGATGTCATATCTAAAAATCCTTTGCCAGATCCAAGGTTATGAAGATTTATTCCTTTGTTTTCCTCTAAAGGTTTTACAGTTTTAGCTATTCCATGTTAGGTCTTTGATCTACTCTGAGGTGATTTTTATATGTGGGTGTGAAGGGTCCAGCTTCATTCTTTTGCATGTGATGCTCCACTGGTCCCAGCACCATTGCTCTTTCCTCGTTGAATGGTGTTGGCATCCTTGTCAAAACCCAGTCGACAATAGATGCACGTTGATTTCCGGATTGTCAATTCTATTCAATTAATCATTATGTCTACCCTTATGACAGCACCGCTCTGTTTAGGAACTTAACTGTAGCTTTGTAGTGAGTTTTGAGATTGGGAAGTAGGTGTCCTCTGACTTTGTTCTTTTCAATGTTGTTTTAGTGGACTAAGTTTTAATATCTGGAATTGATCGCTTCTAGAATATTGCTGCTTCTTCATTAAGAGATGGGAATGACAGCACATAGTGATTGGGGAAAACAAAACAAACTTTATGTTCCCATCCAGTAAGTTAAGACTCCATGACAAATTAGTTACAATATAAGTACTCTGAGAATTTTAAAATCTTAGAGAAGAGTTTGGACTTCACACAGAATTATTAGGATATCCGAGACAGCTTTACCTGGATCTTACAGGACAAGGAAGGCCCAGTTGATTTCTGAGTTACATATATTTGCTCAAGTTTCGCCTTGGCGTAATTCTCCAGGTATTTTATGCTTTCCTGTGTGTATCTTGAACGTCACCTCTACGAACTTTATCAGTTTCATAAGAACTTCTTAAATAAATCTTTCTACTTTCTTTTTGCAAAGCTCCTTTGGTGTCCACATAGTGTTATTAAGAAAAATACATACATACACATTCGAACCAATAAACTTGTTTTATCCTCTTTCGTCTAGAAATATGACAAATCTGAAGACATACCTGAGGAAGTAGCTACAGCTGGACAGGCTCAGGAGGTGTGTGCACCCATGGATGAGTTCAGCAGCATCGACGTAGACAAAGGTTTTGCCATCGCCTTTGTTGTTCTTCTGTTTCTTTTCCTGATGCTGATGATTTTTCGGTGTGCCAGGTTGGTGAAGAATCCCTACAAAGCCAGTTTCACAACCACAGAACCGTCTCTGAGCTGAACGATGATGACAAGATCTGGTAGACTCCCCCTCACAGGAGATTCAAAATCTTTTCCCCAGATGATCGTGATTCAGACTTCATATTATCCGACCTCCCTATTTCTCAGCCATCCCGCTCTTGCATTCCACAATAGGCCCTTGAGGGCGAGCTGAGTATAATAAAAAGGATGACACACAAGCCAGTGTGCATTGTTCCTGCTCAGGGACACGGGTATAAAAGTGGTCCAGAGACAGGTTTGAACTCATTAAAATAAAGCCATGGGTTTCAATTCTCACGTGTCTAATGTCCTTAAGAAAAAACAGTTAGCCATAATTTTATCACATAATCTATAATATCATGATGCTCGGTAAGGCACACCCAAAAAGAGAAGCCCTCCTAGAGGTGGCCCTAGGAGATCCCTTTACTCATGCAAATGTCAGGCCAGCAGGAATGGATTGTCCTGTGATAACAGTCTAACAGGACCCTTTTAGTGTGTGAGGTTTTATAAAATCTGCTGCCCTTCCCCCCAGGGGGCGGAGCTCTGTGCTAGAGCGGGACTCATTTGCCTTGAGAGAATTCCTTCTTGGCCCTAGCTTCCTCATCGGTAAAATAACATCTAGTAGGTTGAAAATAGGCCCTCGAAAAGGTAGGTCCAAGTCCTCACCCTACGAATGGGAGCTTATTTGGAAAAAGGGTCTTTGCAGATATAAGTAAGTTAAGGATCTCAAGATAATCCAGGTGAACCTTAAATCCAATGACCAGTATCTTTAGAAAAGACAGAGGAAGAGGCCACGTGGAGATGGAGGCAGAGACTGGAGCCACACAACCAACCGGACGCTAAAGAACTCTAACCCAAAAGCACCGGAAACCAGAAAAGTCAAGCAGGGATTCTCCCCAGCGCCTCTGGAGGGCGTGCAGCCTTGCCAACAGCTCAGTTCTGGACTCCCAGCCTCCAGAACTGTGAGAAAATAAATTTCTGTGTTTTTTTTTTATAGCCTCCTAGTGTGTGGTAATTTGTTATGGCAGTCACAGGAAACTAGTGTACAATACATGATGATAATGATGAGGAGGATGATGATGATGACGACAGTTATCATTATCATCCAAGGGACCTTTTAAGAAAAAAAAGAGAAGGAAATCATAATCCCTACTCTTCAGAGTCTGCAGCTAGGGAAATAGGATACGGGGGACTCTGGCCAAAGGGCAGGAATGTCCCCCTAAGAGAATTCATGAGAAGGAAAAGGAGCATCGGGACCACCAGCGAAGGCTCACCACAGGTTTGACGTAGGAGGACTGGTTCTGGCAAAGCAAGTGAGAGAAATTAAAGCTCTCAAATTCAGTCATGCTGGCCAAATATTCTAGGCAACAGTGACCTAGCATGTGAACTAAGAGAGACATGACCTTGGAATCTAAGTGTGAGGCATCACGTGGACGTATACAGAGACATGGACCAGCACGTAAGTCACTTCAGAGACCTTTATGCACGGGACCAGGCTGGACTGGGCTTTAGTGGCAATACCAAGTGGTATAGGGACATAACTCTAGCCACGCACTGTTAACAGACTTGATAATTGTCTCTGATCCTGACTCCTGGAAGCAGGATTGGCCTGAGTAAGTCCCCAAGATTATTTGAAAATGGAGGTAGGGGAACCATAGGTTTCCAATGAAGACACTAAACTCTGCCTCCACCAGAATAGAGGATGCTGTATTGGTTAAGCTGGTGGTGGTGGAGGGGGAGAATTGGGAAAGAGAGGGTAAGGGAGAGAGAGAGAGAGGATCTGTACCTTGATTTGATAAAAAGAAATTCATGGCAGGTTCAGGTCAGGATAAAATGAAAACAGATCAATACTGATGTCAGCACAGGAGGGCCACACAGTATGTTCCCTCCAGGAACTCAGAAGTTAATGTTTTCCCCATCTCTTAAAATAAAATGCAACATGAACACGTGATTAATGAGTGCACAGCATGCAGTCACCAGAGGGTCACAGGTTTGACGGTTCTCCCATTTCCTCCAGTACCCTACCTAAGGAAAACCAATGCAAAGGTCAATAAAAGTAGATCCTCTTTGAAAGCAGAGAAAGAGGAAGGGTCCAAGGCAAACTCCAAGGAGCCAATGGGAATGCTACTCAGGAGACCAGGCAATTCAGCCACTGGACTACAAAGCATCTCCAGCCCCAGGGGCAAGATAGCCCTCGAAGATACAGAGAGTTGCAGCCCACAGACCTTGGGTCTGTCTGGTTTTATCACCCACTTTATCTGGGTCAATCTATGCCTTAAACATTCTTTTCATCCACCTGACTCTGTCAGCCAGATCCCAGCAGTCCGCAGAGAAGGTTTACTGGGCCAGCCCCTTTCCAGTGCTAAACTACAAAGCATGTGTGGTCATGCATTGGATTCCATACTTGTTTTTTGAGTCAACATTTTGTAAAAGTAATAAATGCACATGGCAAAAAAGTTTCTTTCATTATATTACCGAAGAGTACAAATGCAAAAAAATTTCTAGACGCTGCCTTGCTTCCCAATCCTTTCTTCCGGAGGTCACTGCTGTTAAGGTAGTTTGTTTTTTAGTATAAATGTATCTTTCCATACTTTTTCCTTTCCTTTTCCTTTTTAGTGTAATATGTGCGGATAAACTACCTGTTTTCACAGTTCAGTATTTAAAAGGTATAAAATGGTGTCCTGTGACCACCCTGGCTCCCACTCTCGTCCTGCTCTTATCCCCCGCCCTTCCATTTGTCCTCTTCAGAGACAACCATTTGTCATTTCTTATGTCTCTTTCTGGGGATATTTTAGGCATATGTAAGAAATAATGTGTATTGTTGCCATTATTTACACCAATAATAGCATGTTGTATACCACGCTGATTTCTACATCTGATCACTTCAGCTTTATGAGGGCAAAGAAGAAATTGGACTGGAATGTGATGCCCCAAATAGCTCCTGTTTCTCTTCAACATCCCCAATTCCTCATTTCTGCCCCCAAACCACCCACACACACATCAGAAAGCTGAGAGAATCTAACTAATAGAAACATAATCAGGCAGAACGAAGATGTTCCTTCATTCATCACAGAGTACAGAGCACCACGTGTACAGGGAATATGTCGGGGGCTAGAGGAAACAAAGAAGATTAAGACAGGACCCTCAGCCTCCCATCAGTCACAAACTGGCAGAGACAGAGACACACAGGTAACACAGAAGAGGACAAAACTAAAGAAATGGAAGCACAGAGACTGGGCTTAATTCTGCTACCAAGTAGGAGGCAATTTTCTGGCAAGAAAAACAGCTAGAAAAAGAGAATAGAATAAGAAAAGGAGGAAAAATATCTAATAAACATTTCCAAACTAAGATAAGCACGTTGTTTTGAATTATAGTTTGAAGACCACAAGCTGGAGGGCCAAACTGTCTGGCTCTGACACTTTTTAGCTCTGTGGCTTTGGGAAATGTAATTCTGTACCTCAGTTTTCTCATCCAATAAGAGACAATAATAATAGTTCCCACCTCATAAAATGATGAGAATTAGACAAAATAATAACTGTAAAGTGCTTAACCAGTGCCTGTTATGCAGCCAACACTCAATAAATATTGTCTGTCTGTGTTTTATGGGGCATATTATGTCTAAAATTTCTAGCTCAGGTTAGAAGAGAATACATGATGTCATGAGTTTAGAACATGCTGAATTTTAAATATCTAGAGGAGCCCTTCACTCATCTGTATCTGAATTCCTGGTGTCTTAACAGTTGGAAACAGGCACTGAAAGGGGTCCCAGGAAGCTGGTGAGCAGGTGAAATGAGCACAGGTGAAAGTGTGGTCAGCGGGAGAGGATTTCAAGGACTTGGATGATCCTGGCTGCTCCTTCTTCCAGTCTTACCTGGCAGGTTGTGGTTTATACTTTTTAAATGAAGTTAGGCACAGTTAGTGTAAAAGATTACTGAAGAAATTAAAACAATAATGAAATACCATGGCAGTCAACAGTGCTGCTTCATCAAATACACCTGGTTCTCCCTCCTTCCAGAACAATGAGACATGACTGTTCTTCCTGACCGCCTTCTGGATGGGAAGGCCCTTATGAGTCATTCACGCCAATGAGTTCTCACTGAAAGTGTCCTGAGTCACTTCATTTGTCAATGTGAGACCTCGCTTTCTCTCCTTCTGGCATGACTACTCATCAGCCTGGGTTCCTAAGGAGCTATTATAAGCAGAGCTCCGCTGCCAACTTTCTAGAGGTGAGCAAGAAAGCCAAGGTTTTTTGTTTTAAGCTTTTGGAGTTGTTTCCACAACATAAGCTAGTCTATCCTGATAACAGACACTATTTTAACATGTATCAAATTCTTCAAAATTAAATAAACAGTCCTAAAGAAGGTATAGGGAAACAGATACTTTCAGAGATTTACTACTGGGAATATAAACTGTTTCAATCTTTTTAAAAAGTAACACGACAGCAGATTCTATTCAAATGAAATAAAAAAGTACATATATATTTTTACTCAGATTCCATTTGCGGAAATTTCTTCTACAGAAATATTTTTTCTACAAAAGTATGTTGATGTTTTATAGTTGCATTATTTGGAGCAGCAAAAAACTGAAATAAACTAAATTTCTAAAAATGGTTTAGCCACACTGTGAAGTATTATATAACTGTCAAAAAGATAAATTTTGTATCTTTTATTGAGTACAAGGGATGTCCACATGTTAAATGTAAACAACCCCCCCCCAAAAAAACCCACGGGTATTACCTTGTACATACAAGTCTAGAAAATGAAGCTGTTTTTATCTCAAAGGAGTAAGGATAGTAAGCGATGGGGAAGGAGCAGGTTTCATGTTTTTCCTATTAGATCTTGCTATTCCGCGAGTTATTACAATTTGTACGACTTACATAATAAAACAAAATCAAGTAGAAATGGGAAAAAAAATCTAAACCTAAGGGTGTCGTCCGACTGAGCCTTTACATAATAAGTTCAGTCCTGAGGCCACTAGCTGGGGTGATGAAAGAGGCGGGGCTTCTGTAATATATTCCGAGGCCACGCCCACTCCACAGGCCAACCGCTTCTCACGTGTGCCCTGGAAGGCTCCGCTCTGACGCATGCGCACTCGCCCGAGTTCGCCTGGCCTCGGAGGGGCGCCCTGCGGCTTTGGGTTTGACCCGGTCAGGCCACCGTCGTGGGGGACCGGAACGGCACCTGAGGTTTGCTTCCGGGCGTCTCTTTCGCTTCCCCTTCCCTCCCTCATGTTTCTTCCCCTCCCCCCGCTCCCTTTTCCCTTTCGTAGTCGCCCACAGAGGCCCGCCCCTCAGTCGTGAGTCTGGGGTCTGGGTGGTGAACGAGAGCTACTGTAGCTGGAAGCAGGGAGCTGTGGGGGGATTCAGTGAGGTATGTGGAGACCAAGGGCTCGTCTGGAATGTTTTGATTGTGGGAAGAGGTCGGACCAGGGTGGGAAGGAAGTTTTCCCGGGGAGGCGAGCGGGGGCGGGGTTGAGCTGGGTTTGCCCGGGGGTGGGACGCACCCCTAACATGGGTAGAAGCGGGGTGGGGCGGTGTGTGGGCCGAGGGAAAATGGAGGCGGCGAGAACTGGCATTGGGGTCGCATGGCATTCTGACATCAGTTTTGTTGTAACCGTTTGATCGGAAGAGCAGCAATGTGTAGGTTTCAGGGAGCCGCATTTTATTCTCACGGTGCTTTATTTCCCTCTACTTGGGAGAGATCTCTTTGCTACAAGCTTTCGTGTTCTTAAGCATTACAGACTTTTTAAAAAGTCAATTTCCACATGGAAACAAAGTAATGGAAGGAGAACAAGTAATTAAAAAACAATGAGTTATAGACCAACCGCTCTCCTCCAGGTGGGGAGATATGTGATCAATAGCAAGCAAACAGATTGATCTCATTAGGCAATTAAGGAATACAAGTCACCGAAATACAGGCATTCCTCTTTTTATTGCGGTTTGCTTAATTGCACTTCATAGGTGTTACATTTTTTACAAACTGAGGGCAAAGCCCCTCTACCAGCAAATTCCCTCTTTTTTGCAATACTTCACTGAGGTGCTCTGGAACCCCAGCCCACAATATCTCGAGGTACGCCTGTATCTTGCTCAGTAAATTGGTTCCTTCAGTTTCCTCAAACATTATTTCCTGGTAGCTTTCCTATTGCGTAATATATGCCCTCTCAAACTTCTAAATTTCATTCAGGCCTATAGTCTGTAGCATAAGATGAGAATTGTACAAAATCTCAGCCTCATACTGGAGCCTGGAGAGACAGACCATAAAATCAAACCTAACTCTATTTGAATAACAAGGAAGGAGTAGGAAAGAGTTTTATTATGGGACTGAAACTCTCTATTGTGATTGTAATGACTCCGGAGATGATTTTCGATTTTGTTCCGTGCAGAGGACAGCAGCATGTCCTCCCTCCCTGGCTGCTTTGGTTTGGATGCAGCCACAGCTGCAGTGGAGTCCGAGGAGATTGCAGAGCTGCAGCAAGCAGTGGTGGAGGAGCTGGGTATCTCGATGGAGGAACTTCGGCAGTTCATCGATGAGGAACTGGAGAAGATGGACTGTGTCCAGCAACGCAAGAAGCAGTTAGCGGAGTTGGAGACGTGGGTCATACAGAAGGAATCGGAAGTGGCCCACGTTGACCAGCTCTTTGATGATGCATCCAGGTGAGGACTGCTGGGAAACAGGAAGACATCTCTCCATTGACAGACATTTTAAAATATACTTGTTCATGACACCGTGCCAAGCACTCGATACTTTATAAGGCACAGATGTGCAGAACCTTAGTCTTCCTCAAAGTTTAGCGTCCACGTCTTGAGTCCCTTCCTCTTCTTCCTTTTGCACACTACTTCAGAACAGGTGATTTGTTTTCTTAGTAAGATCTGGAAAGAGTTGCTTTCTTATGTAACTGGGGAGCATTAATAAGTTCCTAGAGTTGTGTATCTACTCCTAGACCCCCAGAAGATTTGTTTCTGGTGCCCTAGTTGTCACTTAGAATTCATTTTCAAATAACAAGGTAAATAATGAGGTATGATTGAAAGGACCCTACTTTGGGCTCATTGTGGATTTTTTAGGAACTAATGTGGAAACCACTGTTTCAACATTTTCCTATGGGAAAAGCATTCTGAATTCTAAACAGACTTTGGAATATGTTTATATTGAGGTCAGCGTATACTTATATATAAACTCTAATGGCTCCTCCTCCTGCTGGCTTTGACCTTTTCTACATGTGTTCCAATATTAGGGCAGTGACTAATTGTGAGTCTTTGGTGAAGGACTTTTACTCCAAACTGGGACTACAGTACCGGGACAGTAGCTCTGAGGATGAAGCTTCCCGGCCTACAGAAATAATTGAGATTCCTGATGAAGACGATGATGTCCTCAGTATTGAGTCAGGTAAGAGATGAAGCTCTGGATAGGGAGGTCTCAGGACTGACGTTGAAACGCTGGGAGATGAGCAGATAGACAGTAGAAGAGAGGAGAAGCCAGTGTCACCAAATCATATTTCAAACCTTTGAGCTTGTCCAATACAGGAAAAAAGAGAGCGTTGTTAGACCCTTGGAAGAAGTCCCCTGCGTGCTACTTCCTGACTGCCTTACCCTCTTTTCAGTATTCTCTGTAATTCCCTTTTTTTATCGGTGGCATTACCACCTATGTACATATCTCAGAACGGCAGATTGTTTGGTTTTGTCTATTTTTAAACAGTTTTTTAAGGTATAATGTACATGGTATAAAATTTACCCACTGTAGGTGTACAATTTGAGTTTTAGTAAATTTATACAGCAGTCTTCACCACAATCCAGTTTTAGAATAATTGCATCACCCCAACATGTTGCCTCATGCCTGTTTGCTCAATCTTTGTTGTCACCCTGAGCAATCACTGGTCTGCTTTCTTTCTGTAAAGTTTTGCCGTTTCTAGAAATGTCGTATAAATAGAATCACGGTATGTCTTCTTTTGTGTCTCGTCGTCTTTCTGTCACTTAACAGTGTTTTTGAGGTTCATCTGTATCATTACATATATTAGTAGTTCCTTTTTTGCTAAATACTATTCCGTGAAAATGCTGTTCCACATATTTTTACAAATTCCTCAAATGATAAATGTTTAGATTATTTACAGTTTGAGGCTATTATGAGTAATGCCGCTCTGGAATTTGTATGTCTTCTTGTGGACCTTACGTTTCATGTCTCTTGGATAGTCTACCCGGAGTGGAATTGCTAGATCTTATGCTAAGTGTATGTTTGAGTTTTTAAGAAACTGCCATGCTGTTTTCCAAAGTGGCTGTACCGTTTTACATTCCCACTAGCAAAGTGTGGGTGTTCCAGTTTCTCTTATGACCTTGTAATTGCTTGGTATTGTCAGTCTTCTATTTTAGCCATTCTATCGAGTGTATAGTGTTGTCACATTGTGATCATAGTTGAAATTTCCCCAGGGACACTGAGCATCTTTTCACATACTCATGTGATGTATGTATGTTCTTTGGGCACATACCTGTTCAAATCGTTTGCCTTTTAAAAAAATTGGATTGTCTTTTTTTTATTATTGACTTAGAAGACTTATTCTACTTTAGGTACAATTGATTTGTCAGATGTATTTTACAAGTATTTTCTCCCAGTCTTTTCATTTTCTTAGCAGTGTCTTTTGAAGAATAAAAATCTTTAAGGTTGGGTTGAGGGTGGTTTTTTGTTTATTTTGCTTATGGCTGTTCAGTTGTTCCACCACCATTTGTTGAAAAGACTATTTTGGTACTGGCCATGTATGTGAGAGTCTATTTCATCACATTTATCTAAATGTCTGTTTATATACCAGCACCACACTATTTTAATTACTGTCGCTTTATGGTAAGTGTTAAAATCACTTAGGTCTCCAAAGTGTTTTGTATTCTGTATATATTCCAAATTTGATGAACAGCCTGTCAGTTTCTACCAAAAAATATGTTCTTCACCTGCTAGGATTTTAAAAGGAATTGTATTGAACCTAAAGATTACTTCGGGGAATATTGCCTTTTTAACTAATACTAGGTCTTCTGATTCATGAATATCATACATCTCTCCATGGTGTTCTTTCTAATTCTAGTATGAATAGGATTTCTTAATTTTTTAAATTTCACTTTAGGATTATTGGTTGATAGGGTATAAAAGTTATAAAAATAAAGTTTTTTGTGTTAATCTTGTAGCCTGTGACCTTATTTAAGTTCACTTATTACTTCTAGAAGCTTTTCATGGATCCATTAGGATTTTCTATCTACTAGATCATGTCATCTGCAAATAAAGTCAACTTTACTTCATTTCCAATTGGGATTCCTTTTATTTCCTGTTGTACTCTCTAGAACCTACAGTACAATGTCAAATAAGGATTTTGAGAGGACACATCCTTCCCTTGTTTCTGATCTTAGGAGAAAAACATTTGGTCTTTAAGCATTATGATATGCGCTGTAGAGTTTTTGTAGATGTCCTTTATTTATCAGGCTGAGGGAAGTTGCTTCTTCCTAGTTTGCTGAATATTTTTATCATAGCTGGATAGAATTTTAGATTTTATCAACTACTTTTTCTCTATCATCCTCAGATAACCATATGGCTTTTGTCCTTTATCCTGTTAATAGGGTATATTTTTTGGATGTTTAAACCAACCTTGCATTCCTGGAATAAACTACTCTTTCTTTGTTTAGTTTTTAATCCTTTTTATATGTTGCAGGATTGGATTTGCTAGTATTTTGTTAAGAATTTTTGCACCTGTGTTCATGAGGACTGTTGCTTTGTAGTTTTATTGTTTGTTTAGCTTTGTTTGGTATCAGCATAATGGGCCTTATAAGACGAGTTAGGAAGTGTTCCCCCTCCTTTGAGTTTGGAATGGTATTTATTTCTTAAGTGTTTGATAAATTCAGCAGTGAGACTGTCTTGACCTGAACTTTAATTCGTGGGAAGATTTTTTTTTTTAAATAAGCATTTTAGTTTGGAATAATTTTAGACTTACAAAAAAATTGCAAAGATAGTACAGAGAGTTCCTGCATATCTTTCACCAGTTTCTTCTAATGTTAATATCTTACGTTACTTTGGTACGTTGGTCAAAACTACGAAGCAAACGTTGGTACATTATTTGTATCTAAACTCCATACTTTATTTGATTTTTTTGAACATTTTCTATTCTAGGATCCAGTCCAGGGTACCACATTGAATTGATTGTGGGATTTAATTACTAATTTATTTTTTTCACCTCATATATGTATTTAGATTTTCTTCTCAAGTTGTTTCTTTCTAGGAATTTTTCTATTTCACCTAAATTGTCTAAATTATTGCCATTTAGTTGTTTATAGTATTTCTTTATGATCCTTTTTAATTTCCATAGGTTCTGTAGTGATGTTATTTCTTTCGTTCCTAATAGTGGTTATATTTGGATCTCTCATTTTCTCTTTGGTTAGTCTAGCTAAAGTCTTATCAATTTTATTGCCCTTTTCCAAGGAATCTTTATATTGAGTTCCTTATTTTTTCTTTACTGTTTTTCTGTTTTATATTTCATTGATTTCTACTCTGATCTTTATTTTTTATTTTTTCTACTTATTTGGGTTTGATTTGCCCTTTTATTGTTTCTTAAAGAGGAGGCTTAGATTATTGATTTTGGACCTTTCTTCCTTTCTACTGTAAACATTTAAAGCTATTAATTCCTTTTAAGCCTTGCTTCACTGTATCTCATAAATTTTTATGTGTTGCATTTTCTTTTCCTTTTAACTCAGTTTTTAATTTTTTTGTGATTTTTTTTTTGACCAGTGGATTATTTAAAGGTACATTATTCATTGTTTGATTTTTGAAATATTTGGGAATTTCCCAGGTTTCTTTCTGTTGTGAATTAATTTCGTTGTGATCAGAAAACATACTTTGTATGATTTCAGTCCTTTAAAATTAGACTTTTTAATGGCCTGGCCTATTATCTGTCCTGGAGCTTGATTCTTGTGTGCTTGAATTGTATTCTGCTGCTGGGGTGTTTTATAAATGCTGCAAAAAAAATGAAGTTTGTATGATGAACCACATATGTATGACTCCGTTTATGTGAAATGTCTAGAATAGGCAAATCCATAGAGACAGAAAGTACATCACGGTTGCTAGGGGTTGGGGTGGGTGGACTGGGGAGTTATTGCTAATGGGTGTTTTTATCACCCCAGAAAGGAAACCCCATACTCATCAGTAGATTTTTGAAGGTAATGAGGATGTTCTGGAATTAGATAGTGGTATGGGCTGTACAACCTTGTGAATATACTAAAATCCACTGAATCAGTTTTAAAGTTTTAAAGGGTAAATGTTATGATAAGTGAATTATACATTAATTTTAAAAAATATTAATGAATTTTTAAATTTATTTTCTCTGTTGCACTAGCCACGTTTCATTTTCTTAGTCACATGCTAACAGATTAGATGGTCCAGATATGGGACAATTCTGTCATAGCAGGAAGTCCTGTTGTGCAGCACTACTCAAGAAAAAACATTTTTGCTTAATTTATTGACCACATCTCAGTTTTCATATTATTCAGATAATCCATAAGTAAATTATTGTTATAAAAATTCAAATATATAGTGAAAACCCCAGGTAAGCACTGTCATCTGTTTGCTGTGTATCTCTCTGGACCCTTTTGGTACTTTTAGATATATGTGTACATCTCTATTTTCATTGCAGTTGTTACTGATAGTACTTCCCTGATAATGTTTTTAAGTGGCTTAGTTCTTGATTCCTTGGAAATTCTTATTTATAAGTATCTTATGCTCATTAGAGTTTTTCTCATCCATAGGTGATGCTGGGAACAGAACTCCAAAAGACCAGAAGGTGAATTGGAATGGGCAGGGGAAGGATGAGAGAGGGAATAGACAAATGGGAGATACTATTGACTTGACCAGTCAGTCAGTTCAGCCATTGATATAGAATCGTTCACCCTGTAATCCGCCTTGTGGGTTGCAGTCCTCAGACAGGCAGTAAAAGAATGTGAAAGGGGTTACTTAGAGGTGCGTGCACTGAAGTGCTGTATAAATGTAGAATTTGGCAGTGATCCGCCAGGTGAGATTAATCAAGGAAAGCCTCCTAAAGCTGATTTCTGAACCAGGTTTGTAAGAAAGTGCAGTTTGCCTGATAAAATAACCATAAGCATCCGAACATAACTTTCTATTTTATGTTTTATTCTAAAGTTATTCCTAACCCCTGCTATTTGAAAACTTATTCCCCTCATCCCCTTCCTCACAGCTCCGTGAAGCTATGGCTGCCTTAAGGAAGTCGGCTCAGGATGTCCAGAAGTTCATGGATGCTGTCAACAAGAAGAGCAATTCCCAGGATCTGCACAAAGGTAGAGTCAGGAGGTACCTCTGTGAAGCCCACAGAGATGTCATGGATAAGTGGCTTCGTTTTGGCATCTGAGAACCTTTCCTATTCTGTTGGATTCTTCTGACGCTGCAGGCTGTATGAGTCAGTATAAGATTGGGATTTGATTTTTCCTTGTTGTCTGCCGAAGTCTTTTGCCGATGGGTGATGGCTTTCTTCAAATACCCTTTTAGCTCATGCCTACATCCAAATGGAGTTCAGAGAGAAGCGATTAATTCAGACACTTACACAGCAGTTTGAAGGAAACTTTGTAGACTGGGGCTCTTACCGGAAAATGTTTTAAAAATGCTTCTTTGCATTTAATGGTCGTTAGAATTGTTGCTAATAAGGAGTTGGAAACATTTGGTTAAAGTGAAGTGTTCTTAAATTACATGTGACTTTCAGTTCAGCTTTTTCTGTCAGCGTAGCCGTTGAGTCAGCCGTGTCCTCTGTTGCTGGCCCTTAGCCAGGAGAGCGGCACAAGTGGCCAAGGATCAGCGATGGCCCCGTTCTCCCCAACTACCCTGCTGCCCTCTTCCCTCTTCCATTCTCTCCCGTTTCCTTCTGTAGGAACCCTGAGTCAGATGTCTGGAGAACTGAGCAAAGACGGTGACCTGGTCGTCAGCATGCGCATTCTGGGCAAGAAGAGAACCAAGACTTGGCACAAAGGCACCCTTATTGCCATCCAGTCCGTTGGTATGTTCACGCTAGAGGGGGAACCATTGACCGGCAGCCTGCAGGTCTCCGTTGTTCGGTTCTTTCCCCCGCAGACTTGCCTCTCGTCTGTTCCCTAGCAGCCAGGATTCGCACAGGAACCGATGGCTTCTACAGTTTTGTATTTGCCTTTCCGTTCTGCTCAGGGCCAGGCAAGAAGTACAAGGTGAAGTTTGACAACAAAGGAAAGAGCCTGCTGTCGGGGAACCACATTGCCTACGATTACCACCCTCCTGCCGACAAGCTGTTTGTGGGCAGTCGAGTGGTGGCCAAATACAAAGACGGCAATCAGGTCTGGCTCTACGCTGGCATTGTGGCCGAGACGCCAAACGTCAAAAACAAGCTCAGGTAACCTGGACGGAGGGGTGCACAGAGCGCGGAGGCCGGGAGCACAGCGCCGGCCCCGTTCAAGCCGTAGTCCAGAGCTTACCGTTAGCCTTCGTGCTCTTAGTCCCCAGTGGCCAGAAACCCACCCCTTTCTTTGCCACAGGCGTCATATGGGTGATTTTCTTTCTCTCTCTTCTTTCTGTTTCTTTTCTCGAGGAGAACACTTGGAAGAAATGTAGGAGAGAGGACTCGGGGTTGATCAATGGTCAGAGGAGTAGGGAATTCACATAGAAGGAAGACGTGAAGGGGAGAAGTAATGGTTTTCAGAATAGGAATCTGAAAGTGGAGTAAGAAGAAATAGCTTTTGGAAAAGTGGGGATGTGTTGGTTAGATCAAGGAGATACTCTTAACGCTTGGGGAGGGAAGAGTAGTTGATGGACTGGAACTCCGCTCTGAAGCATGTCCTGTGTGCTACAGAGTAGAAGCTGGGATGGATAATGTCTGTAGGTCGTGTTTAACGTAACGGCCTGATCTCTCCGCCATCCCTCTTTCCTTACAGGTTTCTCATTTTCTTTGATGATGGCTACGCTTCCTATGTCACCCAGTCCGAACTGTATCCCATCTGCCGGCCACGTGAGTGTCTTCTTCCTTGCTTAGTTTTGTCCATCTTTCTCTACCTTGTGGTTCTTCTAAAGACAACCTGTTCAAAACCCCTAGTGTTTTTGGTGCTTCGGTCTCAAAGAGCGTAAGTTCGATGAATGGCCGTTGGGAGGTACGGTTTTATTTGTTCATCTCTAATGCTGGGTCTTCGTGGCCAAAGAGTGAGACATTGGAAGGTCGTGACTGACGTTGGGGTGGGTACCCGTACTGTAGCTGTGTTTTGATTTCATTTCTAAGTGACCTAAGAATGAGAAGGTGGTACTGCTTTCCTAAAGTGTAAGGCTGCGGTCTGCATCACGCTTTCTACAGAAGTTATGTGAGATCAAAGCCTGATGGAGAATGAGAAGGAAGGACAAATTTTTTTTTAGCAATTTCATGATACCACCTGATCTTTTTTGATTTACTGCTAGACGTACATCAACTTAGCAAGAATTTCCACTTGAATTTTCCTAAGGAGAGACATCCTTTTTTTATGAAATGAGGACTCTCCTGTATATGCATATTGCTTTTTTTGGTATTTACTTGATTTGCGTGAGCATTTACCCATTAGATTCAATACCTTTAGACGATGTTAGTTTCTCTCCCCTTGAGGTTATGATTTCTTCATTTATTTCTCCTTCTCAACTTAAAAAATGCCAGACGCCTCCCTCGCCAACCACTTTTTGATCCCTGCTTCCTCCTTGGTACAGTGAAAAAGACGTGGGAGGACATAGAGGACATCTCCTGCCGAGATTTCATCGAGGAGTACATCACCGCTTACCCCAACCGGCCCATGGTGCTGCTCAAGAGCGGCCAGCTCATCAAGACCGAGTGGGAAGGCACGTGGTGGAAGTCCCGGGTTGAGGAGGTGGACGGCAGCCTGGTCAGGATCCTCTTCCTGGTACTGCCCTTCCCCAGGGTGTTGGGGGCAGGGGTCCGGCAGGAGTGGGGAGTGGAAGAGACAGTGAGGATGGTTTTATAAAACTTCACCGTTTTCCTCTTCCTTATTCTCCTGTCCGTTCTCACTGTTTGGGGTCAAGTTTTACTTTGTCCTTTTTGTTCCTCTGTGGGCGGTGGTTGAAAATAAACTCTCTGAGTTCAGTTACAGTACTAATCTGCATGGTGGCGGTTTGGGTGGTTTTCTCGACGAGTATTCACGGTGCACGTAGGTACGGAGAAAGCAGCCAGTCCATCTGTCCATGGTTGGAGATTCGGTAGCGTAGCGGGACAGAGAAGTAGGGATTGAGGAACTGGGCTTCAGGTCCAGTTTAACCTGTAGATCTCATGTACCCATCCTTTTCTCCCTTCTCATGCCTTACTTAGATTATACTTTTTCTTCGCGGTATCCCAGTTTTTTGTTCCTAAGGCCTTATTATCCTGGTCCTGGTTCTCAGTAAAAACGTGTAGGACTCCTGACATTTCTTAAACAAGGAATACGTGTTTCTGACTTGTATTTCTGATGCCTGTCGCGCAGCCTAGCACAGCAGTTCACTGGGGGCTCCTCGGGGAGTTTTTTCTGAGGAGGGACATGGTGTGTGTTCTGCACAGATGGCGGTGGGGGGGGCCCTCGTCGTAACACATTTCCCCTGCCCTTCCTTCCTCCCACCCGCCAGGACGACAAAAGGTGTGAATGGATCTACCGAGGCTCCACGCGGCTGGAGCCCATGTTCAGCATGAAGACGTCCTCGGCCTCCGCGCTGGAGAAGAAGCACGGGGGCCAGCTCAGGACACGCCCGAACATGGGTATGGGGCCCGAAAGGTCCCGGGGCCAGCAAAGGAGACTGTATGCAACGGCTGTCCTCTATCTACCAGGGTGCCACTGGTTCGGTGGAAACAGGACGCGTGTCCTGAGTTTTCCAGGAGTGGTGATGGGCTTGTGGCGCTGCCTTCACGTGCCGTGGCTCTCCTCCGTTCCAAACAACCACATGAAAATCTGGCCAGCAGGCTCGGGTTGGGGGCGTTGGGGGGAGCAGTGATCTCTGGTCCTCCCACGCAGGCCATCCGTGGTTCGTCATCTGCGGTCAGCTTTTTCAAAGCCCAAACTGTGTGTGTTTTCTGATGTTCCTGGCATACTTTCTGGTTGATTTCTCCCGACTACACTAGTTGATCAAAGAATGTATTTTTGAAAATTTTCACCAAAACATTATTACTAACATAAATTGTCTGGGGCAGGAGGGTAAAGCCTTATTTAAGTCAAAGCCGGCCTGTGCCAGTATTCTCACTCACTGGTGGGTACATATTGGGAACCTACGGTCTTAGCACTTCATCAGAAAGTTTGCATTTATGCTTTTTTGCATTACATACATTGAGGATCGGGTGTGTGCTCGAATACAGGTGGCACAGCTGTCATCTTCTCAATGATCAATTTCCTTTTTCCTGTAGGTGCTGTGAGGAGCAAAGGCCCTGTGGTCCAGTATACCCAGGATCTGACCAGCACTGGAACCCAGTTTAAGCCACTGGAGCTCCCACAGCCTGCAGCCCCACCCGCCCCACCGGCTCCACCCACCCCACCTGCTCCAGCCCTGTCCCCCCAGGCAGGTGACATTGAGTGAGTGCTGTTCCTTCTTTTATTGCCAGTTTCTTTCACAGTTTACGCTCTCTGCATCCGTTCCCATGTGATTTCTTCTTTAATCTCCTAGAAGCTTGGAAAGCCAGCTTGCCCAGTCACGGAAGCAGGTGGCCAAAAAGAGCACGTCTTTCCGGCCAGGATCTGTGGGCTCTGGTCACTCGTCCCCCGCGTCCCCTGCACTCAGTGAAAATGTTCCCAGTGGGAAACCTGGGATCAACCAGACGTATAGGTGAGAAAAACCTCAGCTTCTCTGGGGGGGGGGATGGGCTGTGTGGACAGAGTGGTCACTTACAGGGAGGTTCCTTGGTTCCAGGGGGCTTTGTTAAGGCTAGGATGGTGAGGAGTTTGGACTTGAAAACTTTAACTTTGGAAGTTTCCGAGAAACAGAACATAAATATAATCAAAATAGAAATGAGGTGCCTAGAAATACAGAATCACCAGAAAGTCCCTTGTTAAAACCTCTCGAATGTGGTGTCATCGTTGCCACAATAAAGAGGGACACTGCAGCCTCTTTCCTTGAACCATGGGAGCCAGGACATTGATAGGTGACAGCAGGGGGGAAAAAAAACATCGGTAGAAGATCGGAGTCCACTTCCGTAATTCACAGGCGAAAGAAATTTTAGGGCATGGTACACACACTGAAATAGATTACCAGTCAGTGGAGAGTAACGGGGCGCTTCCCTGTCCAGGCTTTTTGGTAAAGCAAGGGGACAGCGGACTGTAGGAGGGTTGAGCCAGCTGGAGGGTGAGGACACAGCTGTCCCTGCTGCGTTCTCGCCTGATTTTGCGTCTCATCCACAGGTCACCTTTGGGCTCAGCTTCTACTCCGGCACCGCCAGCACCACCAGCACCCTCGGCTCCCTCGGCACCCCCGGCACTCCCGGCACCCTCGGCACTCCCGGCACCCTCGGCACCCCCGGCACCCCTGGCTCCCTCGGCTCTGCCAGCTCCCCCAGCTCCCTTAGCTCCCCCAAACCCCCCAACCCCTCCTGCTCCCCCAGCTCCCACG